>JAJAGP010007188.1:0-15192 GCA_025084515.1 Ancistrus triradiatus | reverse complement strand
CCTTCGACAGCTCTTTGGTCTTGGCCATGGTTGAGTTTGGAGTCTGACTGTTTGAGGCTGTGGACAGGTGTTTTTTATACAGATAATGAGGTCAAACAGGTGCCATTAATACAGGTAACCAGTGGAGGACAGAAGAGCTTCTAAAAGAAGAAGCTACAGGTCTGTGAGAGCCAGAAATCTTGCTTGTTTTTGGGTGACCAAATGCTTATTTTCCACCATGATTTACAATTAAATTCTTTAAAAATCCTACAATGTGATTTGCTGGATTTTTTTTCCTCATTTTGTCTCTCATAGTTGAAGTGTACCTATGATAAATTACAGACCTCTCTCATCTTTCTAAGTAGGAGAACTTGCACAATCTGTGGCTGACTAAATACTTTTTTAACCCACTGTAGACTTCACATTTTGTTGATTTATACTGACAAGTCCTCCTAAATGTGCTTGGCTGATTCTGAAACAACGCAATGCTCCTCCTCACCCCGTACTCACTCACACTCTCTCTCTCTCTTTTACGTGACAGTGTAACATTTCCTGTTGTATTTACGCCATTAGCAGGTATTCCAGAAGCAAGCAGAAAAAGCTCTGCTGCAAACATGCAGTACTTCTTACTCCGCTTTGCTCTTGGTTCATGGTGCGTCCCGTTACCGCAAATAGAAACTAAATCTCTAACAGAAATTGATCAGCAGCTGTCCCACAATTCATGCATGTTTGTTGTGCTGCAGAGCACAGATCCAGCACACAAAGAACTGAGTGGTAACACCTGATCATCATCACCTGTGCTTACATGGAGCATTTTCATTACAACTGCTGACCTAACGTTACAACAACAAACCTAACGTTTGTGGCAAGGTAATAAAGTGATTAATTACATTAACAACCTTAATGAAAGGATAATAACCTTATCAGACCACAGACATATACGCAAACAGGTCTTATGTGCCGCATACCTACATACTGAAACCAGCTACTTGTGCTTTTACATTTACAGCATTTAACAGATGCCCTTATCCAGAGGGACTTACAATTGATACAATCTTACAATCCAAGCAACTGTGGGTTAAGGGTCTTGACCCAACAGTGGCAGCTTGGCAGAGGTGAGATTTGAACCCTGGACCTTCTGGTCCAGAGTCCAGTACTTTAACCGCTACGCTACCACAGTCCTTTTATGACAACACGAATCATTATGCTTTACTTTATGGATACCCGTGCTAAGTAACTATACACAAACATGATGCGGCATTTCTACAATGCTTTCATTTCTCCAACCACTACATAAACACAACCAGGTTGCAATGCTTACTCAGGGTAAGTTTGGTGTGTGGATTCATGCACTTTACACAAAAATCTGGCACTACCAACTGCATTTCGCAACAGTTCATCAGAGCAGGAAACATCAACAGTACATTTTCAGTGACAATAGTGGAATACAACAAGGTTGTACATCTACAACATCTGTTGAAGTAGTTCACTGGGTAAGAATTACTATAACATTCTCGTCAGCCCAAATAAGTCTGGCAAATCTCTTTCGACCTCTTATCAACGAGGCATTTCCACCCACAGAACTTCTGTTTACTGCATGCTTTGTTTGTTGCCCCATTCTGTGTAAATGTTCCAGAGTGTTATGGCTGCTGTGCAGGAATATCGCAGGAGATCAGCGGTTTCTGAAACAATCAAACCACCATATCTGGCACCAACCACCATGACAAGGTCAAACTGACTAAGGGCTAAATCAACAACATGTGATGCAACCACTGAACTGGATTAACATATTATTGCATGACTAAACAAATATATACACACACACACACACATACATACGTACACCTAGGGATAGAAAATTAACATTCACATTTCATTATTCAGCAGACAACCTTACCCAGAACAACTGGTACATTCCATTCTAGGGCTGGGATGCCAGAGTAGGGAAGCAGTGAAGGGAAGGGGAGAAAACAACCAACAATGCCCAACATCACACACAAACCGGAATACACAAATAAATATACACAAGTAGCATCCAAATTCCAGGGTGACAGAGAATAATCAAAATGGGCAGAGGTTGGCACCAGAATCACCAATATGAACGCTGGTACACAAGCAAAGGGGGGCCAAAGCAAAAACGGCCGATGCATGCAAGCATCTAAAGCAAGGCTTAAAAGACATGCCATTTTGTAATGAGGATCGAAGCAAATTTCCAAACAAGTTCTAAAGAAAAACGAACCACAGCACTAACCAACGCTCTCAACTGCAGGCTCCAGATACACGCAAGATGCACATATAACAAGGGCAACATCAGGACGCTCAGGCTCAGGTGATGTACCCACACACCAAAAAAATAAATAAATAAATGAGTAAAAAATATAGATACACACTAATTCAAACAACCGAAGCATTCATACTGATACAAAATCAAACCATACAATGGAAGCAGTTGTGAGTTAAGGGCCTTGTTCAGGAAACAGTGGCAGCTTGCCTGTTCCAGGGTTTGAACCCTGGACCTTCTGGACCACCACAACACACAATTTTTATGTTTACCCATTTTTATTTACATTTATTAAGAATTAATTATAAATAATAAACTGAAATGTTTAAGACGAAATATATTTTTCTCCATTTAACAATCCATTTAAAGTGCTTTGTTCCTATAAAAATAATTCAGACTCTTCCAAAATATTTACTTACCAGTAACCATCAATTACAAGAAGAGGACAGAAGAGCTTCTAAAAGAAGTTGATCCAGGTTTGTGAGAGCCAGAAATCTTGCTTGTTTGTGGGTGACCAAATACTTATTTTCCACCATGATTTACAATTAAATTATTTAAAAATCCTATAATGTGATTTCCTGGATTTTTTTCCTCATTTTGTCTCTCATAGTTGAAGTGTACCTGTGATGAAAATTAAAGACCTCTCATCTTTAAGTAGGAGAACTTGCACAATAAGTGGCTGACTAAATACTTTTTTACCCCACTGCAGACCTCACATTTTGTTGATTTATACTGATGAGTCCTCCTAAATGTGCTTGGCTGATTCTGAAACAACACAATGCTCCTCCTCACCCAGTACTCACTCACTCACACACACTCTCTCTCTCAGGTTTATAGAGTCAGAAACTGTCTTTTACGTGACAGTGTAACATTTCCTGTTCTATGTATGCCATTAGCAGGTATTCAGAAAATGCTCTGCTGCAAACATGCAGTACTTCTTACTCCGCTTTGTTCTTGGTTCATGGTGCGTCACGTTACCGCAAATAGAAACTAAATCTCTAAAAATAATTCAGACTCTTCCAAATATTTACTTACCAGTAACCATCAATTACAATCAACACCATAAGGAACGAACACCAAATAAAATCACATCTCGAATAAGCCTGCTTCAGTTATCTCAGAACAGGTTGAACTCGGCTATCTGCAGACTAGCATGGATGCTTTTTAATTACTGTTCAATCATTTCCAATTACCAGTTCATTATGGGCTCTGCCTAATAAATCTGCACACATACATAGGGTTCTAACTGAATACCAACAGTGTGAGGCAAGTACAAAAAGAGGCAGCACTGGATGAAGCGAAGGCAGAATGAGCACAGCATTTTCCCTGCAGATTTGTACACATCACACAATGTTTTATTTTTATATTATTTTATTCAATAAACAGACCACAAAAAGGAATATTCATCTGCTAATTTGGTTCACTGTTATATTAGATTTGGTTTGAGCTGATAGAAAGGCAACAATATAACCACTCGTTAGAACCAAGATATGCAAAAGAGCATCTCTGACTACTAGGGCTGTGACCGTATGGATTCTTCTTACTGCGTTACGGTGTTTTATCACCACGGAAAAAAAAAAAAATCCATTTAGTCACAGACCGTTCAGAGATGCTCTTCTGCATATCCTGCAGAACCCTCAGGAACTGACCAGGATATGTATGGTTAAAACAAGGCTGAAAAACTGGAAAGAACAATAAACCTTGTAGCAATTGCATGATTTTATGGTCACAATTCCAAAATACAGTAAACAAATGTAAATGTCTTTATCAGGCACCTAAAATTCCCATCGCACCATTTTCAAATCCTTCCTGCTTCACTCACCCAGCTATGTTTGGAATCATCATACACCAAGCTCTTGATTCACAAAAAAAAAAAAAAAAAAACACAAAATCTAAAGGAAGCTTTAAATGGAGGTCAGTTCAGTATAGCTCTATGCTTCTTCACTGACTGGCCTGTGTGAGATGCTCTGCTTAGCCACTGCTTAGATAAGACTGCTCAAGCATGTATTTCAAGTTTAATACCGAAATATTTTACACAGTGCCTGAAATTCAAGGAGAGATCATTATTCAAAAATCTAAACCTAACTGGACCCAAATCCACTTCCTTTTGTTTTGTTCCAATGGTTGCCTTGCTTTCCCCCAGAGAACTACACATGCAGGCTTTCATGTTTCAGTCTTGTATACTCACTCGGTTGCTCCATCTCTGGCACACAGCTCTGCACTTTTTTGCTCTTAATAAGGCTGCATAGTTTCTTACAACCTACTAGTACGAACATTGGCAAGCTCATCCTTAATAATAAATCAGTTCATAAAATTCTACACAAGAGCTTCCCCATTCTTCCTTCATTTGCCCTCAAATGTTATTTCAGCACTCAAGGAATCAGTGTAGATGGACCACACTTGCATAATAATTTCAGTCTTATCTCGCAACTTCAAATGTATGAGCCACAGTATTATTTTTTTACTTTGGTGTTCCAATTCAGCAAGTTCAGATATTCCTAAGCAGTCCATTTGTGTCTGGCTTGTAATACCAACAGTAATGTGAACTGAAATACCTGTAGAACCTACATACCTATAACTAGGGGATGGGTGATATGACCGTTTTAGATCATGAACAATTGGTGAACAATTAAAAGTCTCCAGCCTTGACACAGAAATCACAAGAACCTTCACTAAACAAATGTTATTACTTCGGCTAAAAAACACCACCATGGCATCCTAAGAAGTTTTAACAACCAGGCGCTCCTGGCCAGCTCACCTGTTCCCTGACAGACACACAATTAAACCAACAAAAGCCTACAGTGGGCGGTTCTTTATAACACATACCTTCCTCATTTGTTTGGCAACGCTGTAACAAGGCAGACAACATGTAACACAACTCAATCAGAAGTGGTCATGTACACAGCATACTCCGATCGACAAATCAGATTAACAAATCCGATAAAGAGATCTGGGTTTATCACAGTAATCAGATTACTCATAGCATATCTATCAGTTACATGATTTCCTAACCCGACATGGTTGCCAGGTCCGCGTATTCTAAAGACTTGGCCTCTTTTTCCATTGACTGTGAAGGGAATTTCTCACAGGATCTGGCAACCCTGGAATTAAAGGCAGCGAAACGGCTATCAGACACTTTGGGGAGACTCTCAAACGCAGTATATAATCAAGAAAATGACGAAAAGGATTATTTAATATTACATTTTGAAGTTTATGTCAGATATTTCTGAGATTATTATCTAATTATTCAAGTGCATGCATACTCGTTGATCGATTACTGACAAAGTCCGATTTTCTGCAGTTATCGGATTATTAAGTGCATGTAAACATACTCTGACAGCACAAAACAATATAACAGTGTCTGCACTAAAAACAATATAACAGAAGCAATAACAATGGCATTTGAAAAGGAACCCCATATGAGAACAAGTAAGCATCTTAAGGATATCACTGATCCCACGACATTTTACCTGGCCAAGGATTTGATACCCATCAAGCCAGTCAAAAACAAAGAAACTTCTAAAAATAGCTGATCCTTTGAAACAACTCACCATTTTCTAAAATTCCTCTGATGTACATAAAATGCAAAAACAATTAAATCCAATATTTAAGCTTCCTCTTCACTGCTCACCACTTCTTCAGTGTGTTAGGTCTCTTTGTAAAATGTCTTTGGGGTTGTTAAAGGTGCTATACCAGTTAAACTTTTTATAACAGTAATAAGAACATATTATTATTACTATATCTTCCCTGTGTACCCACACATGCATGCTTTTATCTATTCAGCCATTTATGTGGGAGCAGTGTAATGCACAACTTCATGCAGATTCAGGCCAGCAAATGCATGTCATGTTCACATCCTGATTGCTGGTTTGAGAATTTCATTAACGTCTGACATGCTGGCATTTTTAGGCACAGCAGAGTGGTGCAGAGGTACTGCTTGGCAGGGGTAGCTGGTGTAGCGCTGGGGAATGATTCCCTCGCCCATCAAGCCTCCCCACTCTGAGACGAGGCCAATTACGCATTTAGATGCCGTACCGGGTCTGAAAGCACTACTTGGATTTGAACCCAAATCGCCACAGAAGTGGGCTAGCAAATTTATTTGACTACCAAAGTTGGCTTGAAAATAGTTCTACATGCACTCAAATACAACTTGACGTGGTCTCCATTCATACGAAGTCAAAACAAAAAATGTGCCTGTGTTACAGATTACTGAAACAGATTGAAGAATTAGTCCATTGACATGTTATGCCCCAAGCTCCATCCCATTAGTCCATCAGTTTTAATCATTTTAAATCAAAACTAACTTTCACATCTAAAACGTAGGTGCTAGGGGCAATCAGAGGAATATCGAGACATCAGTAAACTGACTACAGAATGTATCCCAATTCCCTCAGCACTGTAGTCTGTCCCATGGTAATTTCCAAAATCTTTCATATCCCTTTGTTTAGTGCTCGCTTGACTCATCACTTGAAGAGCAAGAACATGACAGTGTTTGTAAAATTTCAATAATGCGTTTTCAGCCCAACATCACATTTGTTGGCACTAGAGGAAAAACATTGCACATCCCCTAAAATTTTACGGCTAGCCTACACTTCAAAGACATCATCATACCAGTCTGATAACCATCACGCTGGATTTGTCACTCTTGACATTTGCGAGGGAGAATGACTCAAGTGTCATGCGAGGCAAACTGTCGAGCTTTCGGCATGTTACATGATGACAAATCCATTCACTTCTTTTAAACTCCTAAAACAAACTTTTACAACCTATCAGCATGGCAATACTGTAATCAGCCTTAACAACAAGATATCTGTACTATTCTACGAAGCTGTAAGCTTTCTGAACTCCTCTTCTCACTGACAGTTCTGCAAGCATTACAAAGCCACATGATTCCGAACCTGTGCCTGCTCTGTGCAGATGGCAGATGAATTTCAACTTAAAATCAAGCCTAGGTCAACTTAAATATAACTACATAATTGCTGCCTTATTATTGTTCCATTTCCTTTCATTGTGATTGCAGGAAATCAAGCGGATCCTCAGCCAATCAGCAGCCTATCGCTCATCAAGGCAGCAACCGAAAATATGCCACATAGGAAAGCAATTTTCATAATTAGCCACTGCTTGGTGTAGATTCCACATCTCTGTCCAAATTACCTGACTGGCCACAGCAGAGGCAAGCGCGCAGCCATTTTCATGGTATAAGATAAAAACTGAAAAGTAAGATAAGATATCTAAAAAATGCTGGTAGTTTGTTTGTTTAGAACTGGTGCTGAAAAACTTATTACAACATGTGAGGAATGACGCGAATGGTTAGGTAAACAGGCTTTTATTGAGCAAAAGTGATTTTTAGTTACGCGCCAGGTACCTTCAGCCAACAGTTGCATGCTAGGGCTGCAACAAGTTCCGCAAAGAAAGGAACCGTCGTAGATAAAACTGGAAACCAGTGCCCTTATCTATTATTGAAACAAATAATGTGAAATATTCAGATTTATGAATGACTGGATAAATACCAAATAACATTATGTAGGGGAGAGTGATATGGTGAATATATATCATGGTATTTAAAGGTTATTTTCACAAACATGATATTTATCAAGATACGTCATGGGCAGACATATTATCCCATACTTATGTAAAGTGTACTCAAAATGTGATTGCACTTCATCCAATAAGCCTAGCTGGTAAGATACTGGACTATGGACCAGAAGGTCCACAGGGTTCAAATCCCATCTCTGCCAAGCTGCCACTGTTGGGTCCTTGAGCAAGACCCTTAACCCAAAATTGCCCCTTGGACTGTAAGACTGTAATCAAGTGTACCCCCTGTACTAGACCCCAGCCCCCGGCACCACCGCTGCCCCCCGCCGTTCACCACCACTATAACCGTTTACCCACCCCTGCCCCCCCCCCACGACATCAATTGTAAGTCGCTCTGGATTAGAAGGGAGCGCGCTCTCTGCTAAATGCTGTAAATGTAAATAAATGTTAAAGAACAATAATATCCTCGATATGCTCAGAAAAGCTCATCTTCCACCACGAGAACAAAAATGTATCGGCGATTACCGATAATATCGTCATATAGTTGTTGCTCCATGCCAATTAAGGGTGGCTTTATTAAATAATTGCAAACTGATAAACATTTTTCTGGAGTTAAGCATTAAATGCTCCCACACTTCTGAGGATTTTTTATTCTTGAGGTGGCCATTACATTTTTTAACTCTCCAGTAAACAGTTAATGTAAAACATTCCTATTAGAGCGAGAAAACACGTGACGACATCCACCGATTTATCGATTACACCATGTAACAATTTTTCAAAAAAATGTTTTGTTTCCCAGTTGTTAAAGTGTGGTTTTCCTGATTGTTTGTACCCTAAATGAATAGAAAAAAGTTATTATTCCCTGTAAACTTTGCTTTTGTGGTCAGCACAATGATATTTTGAAATCATTTTATTTTGAAATAATTTTATTTTGATCTATTTTTAAGGATATTCGCCATATTTCAAGATACTTAAGAAGCTTCTGGAATTGTGAGAACTATCAAGAAGTTTCTAGAACTGTCCAGAATTATCTAGAACTTTCTGGGACTGTACAGAATTGTAGGTAGCTGTATAACTAGTTATATAGGGCCACTATAGCCCTTCCTGAGAGACGGAGAGACATGATCTCATTGATTGGGATTGCATAGTAAGTGGGCAACAGCCATCACAGACAAAGGGGAACTGACCTAGACAGACAGGTGTGAATTCATTCTCTATTCAGATTCTGATAACGACAGTATTCACACTTCACCCCACACCCATTACAGAGGGAGCTTAGGAAGGACAACTACTTTCAAATGTATATATTGGGTGTGTTACTCTGCTACCGCGGTGATCAGTCTTGCTCTGCTGAATCAATCAGTACACTCTTGTACTTTGGTATGCATGTGAGAATAAAGATTGACCAATTTTTATCGAGTTTGGAGAGACATCCTTTTTCCTTACAGTACACAGCAACTTAGTCCATTTAGATGGCATCAAGAGGTTGCATACATCCAGCAGACGCATTTTGCTATGTATGTGGCCATTTTATAAAGACAAGAGCAAAAAAGTACTCTGTGGAAGCATCTGCTAAGATGTGTGAGGCCTACAAAGCATACTTTGGCATGCCTGTTGGTGACCTGTTTCTATAATAAAAATTCATAATTTTCGTTGCCGTGGTCACAAAAGCGAAGTTTATGATGAATGTAAGCCATTGTTAATTTGTTTTAGACATAAGCAATTGGAACATAACATTAAAAAGCTGGGAACAAAACTTGTGTTACATAGTGTTATTAAACCAATTGAGAACTAATTTGGTAATTGATTTTAGTTCATTAATCGCTGCACCCCTAGTGTACGCAACGTAAAGAGATAGAGTCAGGCATACAGACAGAAAATCATAGTTTGAGTGAAAAAACTTTTCGGATAAATTTCAAAAACGGCTGGTATTTGATATGTTCATCCTTTTTCTGTAATCTAATGTGCAAGATAGTGGCAAGCAACTCACAAGAACAACTGATCTACAACCTGACCCATGTCATCTCTACAATAATCCAAAAGTGCATCTTGTGAAGGTACTGAGTGCTTGCCTTGTTCTCTCTCTTCAAGTAACTCAAATGCTCAGTGGGTTTTAGGTCATGTGACCATGAAGACAATTCAATGACCGTCAGCACTCCCTGATCTCCTTGAATTTTCTTTGGACTTCAAGTAGTTAAGCTTTTCTGTGTGTTTTGAGTTATTATCTGCTGCAGCATGAATCCTTTTCCACAACGATCCAGACATCTTCAGAAGTGCACTCAGACTTTTGGCCCCACTGTATAACTAGAGACGCACCAAAAATGTCAGATTGGACCTTAGAGTGGACTCAAACTCTGGTGAACCAACAGAGCTAAGGAACAAAGGCCTGAACTTGGCACAGAAAGTAGTATCTTCAATAGTATCTATGCTGTTCTATGCTTCACTGTTCTATACTGCTTGGTCAGATACCGGCTGCAGGTGGAGAAAGAGACACTGCCGACAAGCAGGTGAGGAAGTGGTTACACCTGTGTGATAAGATTTAAGATTACCCTGTTTCTCTGCAGTGAAAGAGAGAAGCATGGAACATTTACACAGACTTACACATGCCGCAACAAGAGCATTTTTGCGTTACAAATTTCAGTTGTCCTTCCAAGCCAATCCATCACAGCATTATGGTCCATTTCTCCATTAAAACTACTAATTAAACACCATCCAAGTGGCTTCACCAAGACAGCCTCAAACAAGGGGTTTAAATAGCAGAAAATGCGATTAAGCAATTGTGGGCCTGGTAAGAGGAATTGATACAGCAGTGAATAGGAATGGCAGGGGTGTGTTAGGGTCAGCTTGAAATCAGTTTAATAATACAAATGTGTTTTAAAGGAATTAAAACAACACTTCCTTCACTATCCTGTGCCTATGCATTCAGTCTGAGCAGCAGCAGAATAACAATGAAAACGTCAACTGAGCAGAATCTCCAGAGACAACACATGATCCATGTTCACTGTGCAAGTGAGGTGTCAATAATAATGTTTATGATGTGCTGTTCAAAAACAAACAAAAAAACTTTCCAGATTTGTAATCAAAATGTCAGGAGAGGTTTCAGCCATGAAGTTTCATTTCAATATCTCACTACATATAAATCAATCTGTACTCTGCTACAACTCTTTGTACAGTGGTGCGAGAACCCGGTTAAACAAATGAGACAAAAATATTATACTTGGTCATTTATTTATTGAGGAAAATGACCCAATATTACATATTAGTGAGTGGCAAAAGTATGTGAACCTCTAGGATTAGCAGTTATTTTGAAGGTGAAATTAGAGTCAGGTGTTTTCAGTCAATGGGATGACAATCAGGTGTGAGTGGGCACCCTGTTTTATTTAAAGAACAGGGATCTATCAAAGTCTGCTCTTCACAACACCCTTGTGGAAGTGTATCATCATGGTACCACGAACAAAAGGAGATTTCAGATGACCTCAGAAAAAGAGTTGTTGATGACTCATCAAGCCAGGCTCTAAAAGGTTACAAAACCATCTCTAGAGTTTGGACTCCAAGTCACAGAGGACCCCAGGGTAACTTCTAAGCAACTGAAGGCCTTGGGCTAATGTTAATGTTATGAGTCCACCATCAGAAGAACACTGAACAACAATGGTGTGGCATGGCCGGGTTGCAAGGAGAGAAGGCCACTGACTCTCCACAAAAAAAAAAAAAAAAAAAAACATTGCTGCTCGTCTGCAGTTTGCTAAAGATCAACGTGGACGAAGCCAGAAGGCTATTGGAAGAATGTTTTGGTGGATGGATGAGACCAAAATAAGAACTTTTTGGTTTAAAATTCATTCCAGCATAAGAATCTTATCCCATCTGTGAAACATGGGTGGTGGTAGTATCATGTTTTGGGTCCGGCCTGTTTTGCTGCATCTGGGGCCAGGACGACCTAAAGAGCGCAGTGAATGGTGAGGAAACCCACCAACATCCCCAGGCTGAAGCTGTTCTTACGGAGGAATGGCTAAAATTCCTCCAAGCCGATGTGCAGGACTGATATCAACACTTACAGGAAACGTTTAGCTGCAGTTATTGCCTGAAAGGGGGGGGGGTCACACCAGATACTGAAAGCAAAGGTCCCATACTTTGGCCCACTCACTAATATGTTAATATTGGATTCATTGTCCTCAATAAATAAATGACCAAGTATAATATTTTTGTCTCCATTTGTTTAGGCTGGCGTTCTCTTTATCTACTTTTAAAAACTTTTGTGAAAATCTGATAGATGTTTTTAGGGTCATATTTATGCAGAAATATAAGATAAAATTATACAGGGTTCACAAACTTTTCAAGGACCACGGTACACTGCCCTGGCAAAAAAAGGTCACCACCTAGACTTACTACGCAAATAGTTTAAAAAAAAGAGCCTCCCATTAGATAATTACTGCCATTGGTGATTATGTTTGCAGCTAGCAACAAGTTGATAGTTTTACAGATGAAGCAAAAAAGTATTAGGCAGCCACTGATTGTGCAAATTCTTCTGCTTGAAAGATGGAGACGTCTGGTATGTTTCATCATGGGGAAGTCCACATTGGTAGGATTTTTAAAGAATTTAATTGTAAATCATGCGTGAAAAATAAAATATTTTGGTCACCCCACAAACAAGCAAGACTCTCTCAGAAACCTCTCACAGACCCTCTAACAACAGTCTTTATGTGATCAGAGACGTTGGGTTGCTGTATTCTGCCCGCTCGTGGGTGTTGCCAATGGTCTCATGTGATCCCTCTTGGCTGTGTTTTCCTTCCTCAGTTCTCCTCTTTCTAGCTTTCTAGCTATGCGCTATAGCTAATGCCTGGCGGCCGGGGTCTCATGCTACACTTGGCATCAGTGATTGTTAATAAATACTGTGCTCTTAATCAATAACTAATTACATTTCTGTTTTTCTCTCCGAGCTGTGTTCCGCAGTTCCAGCCCACACATGATGTTTCATCTGATGGAGCTCCACTGTGCATAATTCCACCTTTTAATTTATTCGAACTTTGACTCCATGACTTTAGTTCGCTCTTAGATTTATCATCTACGCCGCCCAAGAAGGTTGGGTCCCTTTTTTGAGTCTGGGTCCTCCCAAGGTTTCTTTTGCCCTAGAACTATGGAGGTTTTCCTTGCCACTGTCGCCCTAGGCTTGCTCATTTGGGATTGGACGTAGTTATTAGGAGATAATCTAAACTTGTAAAGTTTTGCTTTGAGACAATGCTCCCTTGTAAAAAGCGCTATATAAATAAATCTGACTTGACTTGACTTGACTTCTTTAAAAAGCTCTTCTGTCCTCCACTCGTTACCTGTATTAATGGCACCTGTTTGACCTCGTTATCTGTATAAAAGACACCTGTCCACAGCCTCAAACAGTCAGACACCAAACTCAACCATGGCCAAAACCAAAGAGCTGTTGAAGGACACCAGGAAGACAATTCTAAACCTGCACCAGGCTGGGAAGAGTGAATCTACAATAGGCAAGCAGGTTGGTGTGAATAAATCAACTGTGGGAGCAATTGTAACAAAATGACATACAAGACCATTGATAATCTCCCTCGATCTGGGGCTCCACGCAAGATCTCATCCCATGGGGTCAAAATGATCATGAGAACGGTGACCAAAATCCCAGAACTACACGGAGGGACCTGATGAATGACCTGCAGAGAGCTGGGACCAAAGTAACAAAGGTTACCATCAGTAACACACTACGCCGAGAGGGACTCCGATCCTGCAGTGCCAGGCGTGCCCCCCTACTTAAGCCAGTACATGTCCAGGCCTGGCTGAAGTTTGGCAGAGAGCATATGGATGATCCAGAAGAGGATATCATGTGGTCAGATGAAACCAAAAGGGAACTTTTTGGTAAAAACTCAACTCATGTTTGGAGGAAAAAGGATGCTGAGTCGCATCTCAAGAACACCATACCTACTGTGAAGCAAGGGGGTGGAAACATCATGCTTTGGGGCTGTTTTTCTGCAGAGGGGACAGGACGACTGATCCGTGTTAAGGGAAGAATGAAAGGGGCCATGTATCGTCAGATTTTAAGCCAAAACCTCCTTCCATCAGTGAGAGCATTGAAGATGGAACGTGGCTGGGTCTTCCAGCATGACAATGATCTCAAACACACCGCTCGGGCAACAAAGGAGTGGCTCCGTAAAAAGCATTTCAAGGTCCTGGAGTGGCCTAGCCAGTCTCCAGACCTCAACCCCATAGAAAATTTGTGGATGGAGTTGAAAGTCCGTGTTGCTCAGCGACAGCCCCAAAACATCACTGCTCTAGAGGAGATCTGCAGGGAGGAATGGGCCAAAATACCAGCTACAGTCTCTCATAGTTGAAGTGTACCTATGATGAAAACTACAGAACTCTCTCATCGTTCTAAGTAGGAGAACTTGCACAATCAGTACCTGACTAAATACTTTTTTGCCCCACTGTAGGTGTTTAACCCTAACTGATGCAGTGAGGAGCTTCTCATTTGTTAAACAACCATGTCAAAAGACATCCTGTGGTCGTGGAAAAGATGTTAATCTGTTTCAGAAGGGTCAAACTGTGAAAGAGTGGTTCAGGGAGCATGAGAGAAATTTCACACATGGATTGGCCACCACGGAGTCCAGACGTGAAGCCCACTGAGAATCTTTGGGATGTGCTGGAGAAGACTTTGCGCAGTGGTCCAAATGTCCCATCATCAATACAAAATCTTGGGTGAAACATTACTGCAACTCTGGACAGACAGAAATGCTGTGGCCTTGTAGAAGCTCTTGGAAACAATGCCACAGCAAATCAGTAATCAAAGCTAAAGACCATCCAAAGAAAAACTGGTGCGAGAGACCTTTTTTTGGCCAAGCAGTGTATATAGAAAACAATTATACTTGAAGCACTATCAAACAGAACAACAAATATAAAGCATTTGACTTGCGTTAAAAGACCCAATTCAAAGATCTAAACAACAACAGAATGCTTAGTCTGAATTTATGTTTCATGGGCTCAGTATCCTACCTCATCACAGAAATTTTGCCTAAAGGTCAAGTGCATCATGTCAAGGATTTGGAAAAAACACTATATTGTACTCTTGGTGCTGAATTTCAAATGTCATCACCTGATCATCAAATGAAGGCTGCCTCTCCACACGACAGCATGTGCCACTCAGCCATGCTGCAGTGTTTAACAAACAGAGCAGATTTCTTATACTAAATCTCATCAGCTAGACTGAGACTGCATGAGACATTTCATTTTCAGACTTACTTTCTACAGCAAGCCCCATTCTGTTACATCCACAGCACAAACAACTCACATGGGAAGGGTGGATCTCTCTTAATAATGTATATACAGTGCTGTGAAAGAGTCTTAGGCTACCATTAGATGCCCATATCTAATCATTTCTCAGAATA
>JAJAGP010007187.1:0-15193 GCA_025084515.1 Ancistrus triradiatus | reverse complement strand
ACCATTGATAATCTCCCTTAATCTGGGGCCCCACGCAAGATCTCATCCCGTGGGGTCAAAATGATCATGAGAATGGTGAGCAAAAATCCCAGAACTGATTTTGATCTTTGGTCAAGGAAACAATTTGAGGCAAAGCAAAACTCTGGCCCTAATAAGGCCATCCCACGCTGTAAGACCACTGATTTGTCACTTGTTTTACTTTGGATATTGATATAAAATGATGCTCATCCTTAGTTATATGGAGATTTACATTGATATCAACAGGTTACAGATGTAAGTGAAGCATTCATAACAAAAATCAAGTATGTAGTTGTATTTTCTTGTTTATGCTGTGCAGTTAGTCACTTACATCAACAATATCACCCATATTCCCTCTGTAAGATCCTGAAGCCCATAGAACCCCATAGAAAATGTGTGGAGGGTGTTTTGTGCCCAGAGACAGCCCCAAAACATCACTGCTCTAGAGGAGATCTGCATGGAGGAATGGGCCAAATTACCAGCTACAGTGTGTGCAAACCTGGTGAAGACTTACAGGAAACGTTTGACCTCTGTCATTGCCAACAAAGGTTATGGTACAAAGTATTGAGTTGAAGTTTTGTTATTGACCAAATACTTATTTTCCACCATAATTTACAATTAAATTATTTAAAAATAAACTGATGTTGGATGGGAGGGACTGGCACACAATCTGCATTACATGTCATGTCAAAGGTTTTCAGTGGGTTTGAAGTCTTGGCTCTATGTAGGCAAGTGGCATTCTTCTACACCAAACTTGTGCTGGATCTATCCTGCCTTGTATCAACGGTTTAGTCTGATGATGGTGTAGTGGTGTGGAGGATATTTTCTTGGCACACTTTGGGCTCCTTAATACAAATTGATAATTCCAGTATTTGATATGATCCCCTAATAACTGCAACTTTTAAATGTTTCCAGTAACTGTTGATCAGTCCTGCACATCGGGTTGGAGGAATTTTAGCCCATTTCACCATATAGAACAACTTCAATTGTGAGATGTTGGTGGGTTTCCTCCAGGTCCTTTCACAACATTTCTATTGGATTAAGCTCAGGACATTACTTCCATCCCAAAACATCTATTCTTCTTTAACCATTGTTTCACATAATGACTTATGTGCCACTGACTTGTATACATGCATATATACTGTATATCGGTGCTGTCAAAATTAACGCGTTAACGCATTCCATAAATTTGACAAATTTAACGCGTTAATGAAAACTTAACGCAGCTTCGTTAACCCGTGGTGTGCTAATGAGAGACAACTCATAACAGCCAATAATTAAAGTGAGCGTTGTACTGACTTAAGCCACTAGGTGGCATTAAACACGTTTTGTTTCTATGTGCAGCATTTGCGAGAATAAAAAGGTGCTTTACGTTCTAAACAGGGGTGGACAGACGCTTCCATAAAATTACTTGGTTAGAGGAAAATTATTGGTTAGAGAAAAACAATTCTCCAACAATAGTAGTTTGAGATTTGTGTTAGATTAAAGCCATTTGTGACCTTTTAGATTTAATAACCCACTCATTTAGATGCAGCCTGCTTTGACTGAGGGTGCGCTGAAAATATCTGGGGGGTATCATGTGATGGTAAACAGGGGGTCTAGTTTTCTTGAATGGGTATACCAAACACGACTGTGGGGAGGCCGTGCGTTTAGTGCGTTGATCGATATTTGTTCATGCATTCATTTTCATACCTGCTTTGTCCTGATGAGGGTCATGAGGGAACTGGTGCCTATAGCCAGCTGCACAGGACTCAAGTCCATTGTAGGACAAAAACAATTCATACAAACATGCACACACTCACACTATGACCCTTTAGAGACAACCTTTAACCAGAGTACCAGGAGAAAACCTGCGTGGACACAGGGAGAACATACAAACTCCTGCTGAATAATCTGAAGCATGGCCACAAAAAATCACAAACTAATTAGTAAAACATGTCCTCGTGATATATTTCTGATATGTACATTAAATGCTTTAATGGTGTTAACTGTTACATTAAAATATAGGTTTTGTTTTATTAACCATTTATAGTTTTATTATTATTTCTGTAAGAATATCAAGGAAATCTACCTTTCAAGCTGATATCAAATATGATGCTTTGATGGTTGATTTGAAGCTGGAGTTTCACAGCAGAGAATCCATCTTTACAGTTAAAAGATGCTATTAAAAACTGCATTTGAAATAAAATATTTTTTATTCATGTTTACACTACATTAATTCAGTGATACTACATTAAAATATGATTTCACCTCGATTAATAAGAGCAAAATATTATTAGCTATTTTTTTTAATCAATTGACAGCACTTTCCTCCTTGTGTAGCTTTTGTGCCTGTTATTGTGTTAACTGTTAGCGCCTTGTCTGTCAGTGTTACTGCAATGTGTCCTGTTCGTATAAGCACATACAAATTTGGTAGTGTTAGCATTCATGATAGCATAGCACTCCTGTTTGTACTAGCACCTCTGTCTGAAGTAGCACTGTCTGTTTGTATTAGTATTGCCCGTTAGCTCCTCAGTTTCAGTCCTGTTACTGCTAGCATGCTAACCTGTCTTTTACACCTCCAGCACTGATTGATAGCTTTGGTTTTCAGTTAGCATTGCCTGTTGTATGTCACACTGTCTTGTCATGTTAACAACTTGTATTAGCATGTCGTGTTAGCTTAGTTGTTTGCTCTTGTTTTTCTGTGTACATCTTGTTTCTTTGGTAGCCCTTGTTGTACAAAGAAGGTCTCTCTGTCTCTCTCTCTCTTAATGTCTTTGACTTTTCATTTATTTAGAGCTAAATATGAATATTTTCAAGCTCATCAACTTATTTATTTTTTACAGCTCAAGGACAACTTGCTGTACACCTGTCAGCCATGTCATGAGTAATGACCTATTGAATTTTTATTTTTCTGTTGTCAGCCTACAAATATTTTACACATACACAAGTTATTTTGTGAAAACACATACCTATCTACTGTAAGTTGAAGTTATTAATGCTACTATGTGCATTTGAACAAAGATAACTGAACACAGAGATACTGAGTTCCTTACGAATCATATCATTCATCTTTTTCTCACCTTCTGTGCAGCTACGTCTCATTAATCACTACTGATATATACAGAGTAACTCATATAAATGCTTGCTGTCTTCTCCTTTCCCTACTATATGATTCTCAAGGTTAAAATATTCGACTAGTGCTTTCTGCACTAAAATATTCATTTCTCCCATTTCTTAGATCTGATTTTGGGTAACCATATCTTTAATCTAACATTCTCTATCCATCCAGTATATTATTTCAAATTGAAATACCATAAAGATACAAGAGTAGGGAAACTAAGTTCTTATTGCAGACTGGCTACTGTGTTGTTCATCACCAGTGAAATACTTTTACACCCTGTAATCTTTTTTGCTTGTTTATTTATTAAGTAATTATAATTAACCCAGTTTAGGGAATAAACAAGGTGTCATGCAGTTTGCACTACCACAGACCCAACCCCTTGGGCTAGGAGGAACTCTGAAATTCAAAAGGATGGAATGGCCCCTGGTGAGACGGGATACAAACAGACAGCTTAAAAACCAGGACAGGACTCTTGGTAGGGAAACGAGCCTCAGTGAGAGTGGGACAGGACCCATGGAGACATCCATCATCTCTCCAGAGGCAGTATACGAACTGTGGTGGATCAGTTTGTAGAACTCTGGTTAACAATGGTAAGCCTCCTAGATTCGTATATCGCCTCTGGTGAGGTGATTTTTATTTTCGATTTCGGATCCTCTCTCCTGTCTGTCCTTTCATATCTCTCACCACTGGCCCGTCGATCTCACCGAGTTTCCTTCAGGTCAAGGCGGCTGGGTCTGTTGTAGTGCCCCCAAGTAACCCAAGGATTACATAAAAATATGCTCATGTTTTACATTGTAATGCGAGGGCACCCTGGGTCAGGCACACACTACTCATCCAGCTCTGGAGACTCAAGTTCTGTGATTCCAGTGATCAACCTACTTGTGTTTTGTCTGTTCCAGGACTAATGACTGGAGCATGGAACAATTCAGCGCATGGAAACTCCATTTCCATGGTGATGCTAAACAAACGAGGATGAAACTCCCAGACTTCTGCACGAGATGCCTTCAGGCTAATAATGACGGAAAATATTTCAGTGACTCCAAGACGGGAATGTGGTTCTCATTGATGCTTGGAAAATGGAAACAGTCAGACGTGTATGGTTTTTGTAAACATTCATTCCATTATGGGTCATGTCAAAGAGCGATATTATGAAATATTATAATAGGTTAACAAGAACCAGCATTACAAATGATGGCTATATTGTATTATGCATGGTAATGTAAGCATTATAATAGTATAAATAATAGGGAATACTTGATAGCTTGTGAACCCTTTTGATGTTTTTATATTTCTGCATACATATGACCTAAAACGTCAGCAGATTCATAAAACATCAAGTCATAAAAGAAGACAAAGGGAACAGAATTAAATGAATGAGACTAAATGATTATATTCCATCTTTTATTTATTGAGGAAAATGATCCATTATCACGTCTCTGTGAGTAGCAAAAGTATGTGAAACTTTGCTTGCAGTATCTGGCATGAGCCGCTTGTACAGTAACAACTGCAACTCTTTCCATTAACTCATGATCAGTCCTACACATCATCTTGGAAGAATTTTAACCCACTCCTCCGTATAGCACAGCTTCAACTCTGGGATGTTGGTGGGTTTCCTCACATGAACTGCTTGCTTCTGGTCATTTCACAGCACTTTCAAATGGTTCAAAGTTAGGTTTAAAGTTGACTTGGCCATTCTAAAACATTATTTTACTTTACCTATTTTTGGTAGAATTAGAGTTGTTGTTCTCTTGAAATTCATTCCAAGGACAAATGTGCTGACAGTTATCATTGTTATACAGTGGTACCTTGGTTCTCGACCACCTTGCAACTTGTCGAATTTGGTTTTTGACACATTTTGACTAGAAAAATTTGTCTCAGTTGTCGTTGTTTGCTCAGTACTCAGTGTACTTGCTAAAACTTGTATAAGTTGCATGACTTCAGTCAAAACATAATTCACAATTCGTGATTTCCAGGGATCCTAAAAAGTGTTGTATTGACTGCCAATTGAAAGGAAAACATGAACTTAATGCTACAGAAGACACAGACAGGCTGCAGTTACCAGTAGCAGCTATGCAAGCGCCATGAGTTCACAAATACAAAGTGCTTTTACAGTATAGAGGCTCTACCAAACACTCGTTAAACTCCTCGGTTCATGATACATTTAATTTATGATGGATTTGACGGAACATATACCCATCGTAAATCAGGGAGCACATATACAATACATCTCAATGCATATTGTTGTACAAAACAACATTAATACATATAATGGCTTATACAGTGTAGAATCTTCTGGGGATCTGAAATGGTTTAATTAAATTTACATTCTTTCCTTATGGGAAAAATTTGCTCGGTACTCGTTTTTGGTTTTTGACAAGGCTTCTTCAACGAATTATTGACTAGAACCAAGGTACCACTGTATACAGGAATAATTCAGAATATACTGTTCCATTAGTGATGGAATTCATGCTGGCATGCAGTGTAACAGGCCCAAATCTTTATAGTACCGCCACCAAAGATGGGATAAGGTCGTTATGCTGGAATGCAAGTGTTTTCCTTTCTTTAGATATAATGGTTCTCATTTAAACCACCGAGTTCTGTTTTTTTCCTCATCTGTCCTTAAAACTTCAACCAATAGCCTTCTGGCTTGTTCACATGATGCAAATGGGCAGCAATGTTCTCTTTTTAGAGCAGTGGCTTTCTCTTTTTAGCCCTGCCATGCACAACATTGTTTTTCAGTGTTCTCCTTATGATACATGAACATTAACCAATATGAAAGAGTTTTGCTGTGACCTTATTGGACCATTACATGCCTTGCTCTTGGAGTGATCTTTGGCCACCACTCCTGGGGAGGATACCAAATGGTCGTGAATTTCTTCCATTTGTATACAATCTGTATGACTGTGGTTTGGAGTCCAAACTCTTTAGAGATGGGTTTGCAACCCTTTTCCAGCCTGGTGAACATCAACAGTTCATTTCTTGAGAACCTCAGAAATCTCTTTTTTTTGTGCCATGATACACTTCATGTCATGCCATTAAATGAAAACTGATTCTAATTTCACCTTCAAATTAATTACTAATAGTAGAGTTCCACATACTTTTGACACTGACATATCTGTAATAATGGATCATTTTCCTAAATAAATAAATGACCAAGTATAATATATTTTTATCTACTCATAGGACTTATAGGACTTAACCTCTCAAACCTCTGTAAACTGGTATGACATTTAGTGCCATTTGGGCTCACCCCCATCTGCATGTGTTACCACAGACCCAGCCCCCTAGACCATGAGGGAGCTCTTAAACTCAGAAGGTGGAAGCCAACGGTGACGGAGACGTAGACAAACAGATGGTAAAATAAACTGTGACCCTGCCGAAAACAAACTTTTTTCCAGCAGCTGTCCCTTTATGAGTATTAGTGAGTGTAATGGTGTGTGACAATGTGTGCATGTGCGTGTGTGTGTGTGTGTGTGTGTGTGTGTGTGCGTGTGTGTGTGTATGCAGGCAGCAGAGCAGGTTAAACTCACTGCTTTTTGATCACAGAAGCTGTTACGTCACTCCACTGCCACAGTGAGGCTAGACACCTTGTGTTTGTATGAGAGTGAGAGAGTGTCGAGGGAGAAGGTCTGTTTCCAGATCCACTGATAGTAGAAGAATGAACTTGTCTGGAAGGAGCAAAAGGCTCTGGATGCTTCCTCTGTGTGGATGGAAAGGTTTATTACTTCTCCTGTTGCCTGTTCTTCAGTTCTTCTGTTTAGTCAAAGCCTGGCCACATGGTAAGATCATACTTTCTTTAAAACTATCTAATATCTGACCTCTTTTCATCAGCGTTGTCATTCATCCATTACAGGAAATCTTGTAGGTTGTCGTGCATGATAGTGTTTTACTTTATGATTCATTTGTCCTATAGTCTGTCTGAGTCACTATCCACAAAACCACAGCTTGAATGCTCTGGAATAGTCAGTATGTGGTGGAGATTGGTTGCCAGTTCCACAGCTATACAGCCCATCCTGTTTTAGGCAAAAGTTCAGGGCAAATCAGTTATTTTCCTTCAAAGAAATGTTTGTGTTTATATGTGCATAATTTATATTACATGCCTTTACATAAAAAATATGGTGTGTTCAATAACACAAGCCAATTATGTGATCCAATAGCTGTTTACATGCTATAAAAAAGATCTAAGGAGGAGAAACTGAAAATACTCTCTTCAAGTGCAATTGTAAAATCACAAGACCAATTGAAATTTAGTGACACAATCTTTCCCCAAACAGCTGCCATCGGACCGACATTATACATATTCAATTAATGGCCTGTTCATGATGTTCATGATACAATGTTACTCTTTATGTTGTGATAGCAACAGGGTGCACATATACTGATTAACTATTTCCTGCTTCATGTCCAGATGAGAAAAGCAGATATCAAGTAAGGAAGCCAAGAACAGGAGGTACTGGAAATGCAATTTGGCACCAAGTCAATGGACTGTTACCAGATTTAGCAGGCACCCATCCAGAAAGACCTACAATCATACATGTTTTTGAGGGTTAAGGGTATTACTCCAATGTGGACGCTTGCCTGGGTTAGGACTTGAACCTTCAACCTTTTGGACAAATATACACCTTTTACAAATATATTGAGGTGATGAGTCTTTCTTACATTTAACATCCAGGCTGCCCAAGGAAGTTGAGTTCGTACTATATATATATATATATATATATATATATATATATATATATATACACACACAGTTGGGGAAAAAAAGGCATTTTTTAGGAGGCATTTGGAGTCTGAGGATAACTTAAACCTAACCCTCACCACTAAACATAACCCTAACCCAAAACGTTTCCATCGTCTGCAAATCTTGGAGAAATGCTTGCTTGTGATTTCTGTCATCTCCACCTTTCCGAGTCTCTAAAGGACTTTGGCCTCTGTACCGCATCATGTTTACATCCCAGTGAAACAGAAAGTCATGTATCTCTATGTTTTTTTGTATTACAGTGTACAGTCCACAAGAGGATACATGTCCAGGTCCTCGCTGGAATGCCATGTGCCGCTCATGCTGTGAGTATGAGCAGATCCTCTGTAAGTGTCCCCCTCAGAGGACACAGGTTGGCTACGCTGTGCCCTGCTGCCGCAATGACATTCATGAGTGTGACCCCTGCATAATTCACCAGGGTGAGACTGACCTCTAGTTCCAGCATTTTTGAAAGAAGCTGTCCAGTTATGTCTGGATCAGATTTAAACCAAACAGTGTCAAGACAAAAGATCCTGTACATGTACAGTACTGTGCAGTCTTAGCCATTCTAAGTTTCAGTGGTCAATGCACTTTGTAGTTCTACAGACTGTCACGTCAAGTCAGATTTATTTATATAGTGCTTTTTACAATGGAGCATTGTCTCAAAGCAACTTTACAATTTTAAAACACATTTTTTCTTCTACTATCTACGGCCAATCCCAAATTGAGCAAGCCTAGTGCAAGACTAGCAAGGAGAAACTCCCTAAGTGTTATGACGAAGAAACCATGGGATGACCAAGACTCAAAAAGGGACCCGACCTCCTTGGGTGGCATAGATGATAAATGTAAGAATGAAACAAATTTATCTAAACAAATAAGTCTTATAGTGATAGTTCAAATAAAAGAATGTAAAATATGCATATCGTCTTTATGTAGTCCAATACACAGAGTCACTCTAAGGTCTTGGCGGCACTTCGTCCCCAGCCAACCGGAGGAGGGAGAGAGTTACTGCCCTCTGGTGTGGCCCAGGTATAGTGGGGCTGGAGGTGATGATGGAACGTATTACATTAACAGCAAATTGAGTATCATATTGTCAGTGCATTGCATCTGTCGTGGTGTTTACTACAGTCATACCCCAAATCGGGGTTATGTTCCTAGACCCCATGCAAATTTTGAACATGCTCGAATTTTGGATGGACAACTCACAAAGTCCTAGCTATAAATACCTATCTTCATATGTTAAACCCTAAATATGTCCCCAAAACATTACAAGTTCATGTAAAAATTATTTGGTTACAGTAGCGTCCCTATAAACGTAAATACTGATGCAAATGGTCGTTATGTTTGTATTTTATATTAAGATTAGAAATATGATAATATATGCAGTATAATTACATACAGTAAGTAGAACATTAATGGCGCATGAACTCAATTTCATAATGCTAATACTAATCGTAGTATAAAATGATAATAATACATGCAGTATTATTGGATACAGTAAGTAAAACATTGTTCAAAATCTGTTTTTTAATATTATTAACAAATTAACACTAAAAATTATATATACAATTTACCAGCCACGAAAAAAATCTACGGATTACATCTGCTGCACCCGGGACTTTTAAATGCTCCAAGGTTCCAAGGAAAAATTACACGAATTTGTGAAGCAGCAGATTCATAAGAGCGAATTTTTGGGGTATTACTGTACACGTTATTAGGTGTGACACCGAATATCCTCGTCGGAGCCGGCAAAAGGATTTATTTTGACTTGATGCATGCTCAATAATCCAGGTAAGAAAATCCCAGAAGTTGAATCTGTTCATCTGGACATAAGGTTTTGTGGGAGAAACGTTTCGTCACTCATCTAAGTGACCGCTTCAGTCTCGTAGAGTAAGAAGTCACTTAGATGAGTGACAAAACGTTTCTCCCACTAAACCTTATGTCCAGATGAACAGATTCAACTTCTGGGATTTATTTTGATTTATTTTGATATGCGCTAGCAAAAAACATAAAGTTTGAAGAATGCTGGTGAATGTAAACAACGCGACCGGAAACGTACCAGCCGTACTATTTGAAAACGGAAGTGCGTCACGGCCATGAATGCAAGAACATTTAACAGTGAAAATGCTTCCATACTGACAAATACCTTCCGTCAAAAAGTAGACCCACAACAAATGTGTTGTTGCTATGCAACGGTAACAATTCAATACCCAGCCTTAGCACTAAAAGATCCGGGCCAGTTTGATCTGAATATATCTAGAAATGTGCAGCGCAACTTCTTACTAGTAACGCTGTGCTGGATGTAAATATGCTATTTAAAAAGTCACAAAAGACCGCCGAGTCTTCAGACAAGAAACTACTGTTATTGACACATAATGGTCGCTAGATGGCGATTCTTGCCCTAAGCAAATACATTGGTCATTGGTTATGGAACGCATGTTGTCTCTTTCGTCATCCACCTAGTGTTATTTTTTTTTATGTATGTATGTATATATTTATTTATTTGTGGGCAAAATGTTCCAAAGGCACACATTACGAACACATTATAAATTGGAGAATTCACTGAGTGGTATTGAAAAAGTATGCTACACAAGGTTTATATAACATATGCTACCAATTCACGTTAGTTCTGAATACAAAGTGCAAATACACGAAGAGTAAAGGAAAAATAGATTAAAACTAAAAATAAAATTAATTAAGAATTAAATCATAGAATTTAGTTATTTATTAAGATTATTGAGTTGTTTGTGTATGTTATGTGTGTGCATAAAGTAGCCTAAGGTCACTTGGCAACGCTCAGAGGAGAGATACAGTTTTGGTGTGAAAAAGCCAAGTGCTGTTATCACAAATATCATCACGGTGAGAACTTCTCAACCAATCGGAGCTAACTGTTGTATAAAGTTATTATATGGTAGTACAGTTGATAGTGGAATTGACTGAGTACTTGAATAGAATGTGCCTAAAACCTTGTGGGAACCTTGTGGGAGGCCATAATGCAAAGTTTAAGGCTCAGATACAGTGCTTGCACTGTGTCACTCTAAAAAATGCTGTCGAATAAGAACAGAAGACTAAAACAGAACTCTACAGGAAACCATAGTCTCCTCTTAGAGCTCCTTGTGTGTCGCTGTACAAATTCTCTAGTATTATAGTTATTTTGAAAAGTGAAGTCTTGCGTTTAAAATCCCCACTGACTCTCACACTGCACGAATATATAACATGCTGTAGAGAGGAAGAACAGTAGGCGGCTGAAAACACAGCCTAGTGGAATTCCATTACTTACACTTTGTTCAAAACGGCACCTTGTGGGAAAATGTAGCATCGAGAGTGTTCACAGTAAGTTATGCAATAAAATACTAAATCCTGAAAGAACTACTCAATCCTAAATAAATGAAATTCAATATGATAGCTACAGCAATGTCTGCAGTAAATTAGTGTTATTCAACAATGGTGGATGTAGTACACCAACCATGTACTTGAGTAGAGCTACCCAAGGTAAAATATCACTCCAGTAAAAGTAGTCCTCCACTTCAATGTAAACAAACAAAGTAAATGTACAAAAGTATTTGCCTTCAAATATACCTAATTATTGAAACTAAAAGTAGCATGATTTATTATGGCTCTGTAATCATGTTTTGTGACAAGACTCTTGCTTTTAATCAACTAGCTTTAGATGAAAAGACTCTAGTGTCACTCTTGGCACACCAATCTTTAAACAGAATGTCCTTCATTAGTCCAACAGATCAAAAGAAGTTCAAAACAAAGTCCATGTTATATGCTGATTGGTGTGCTTACTACTCGCTTCTTTCGTTTTTATGTGAAGTTTTCATGCACACACAACTCAAAAGGATGGACAGATTTTACATAATGTAGTGGAATAAAAAGTGAGATATTTCATTTTGAAATGTAGTGGAGTTAAAGTAAAAAGTCACCCAAAATGGAAAGTAAAGATGCACGATAAAACTACGTAAGTATAATAGCGAATTACATCACTGTTATTCAATACGTTTATATGCTTTTATTGTCAGGCTGCAATGTTTTTGATAACTGTAAGAGATGCAATAATGGGACATGGCAGCCGAAGGATGACTTCTATATCAGTGGCAGGTATTGTGCTGAGTGTCGTCAGGGCTGGTCTGGAGGAGACTGTCTCGGTGAGTGCTAGCCTTAAAGGCCGTTTGAACATTATCAGTGAAAAAAAGTGGTTGTGTGAAAACAGTTACAGATGTCTAATTGCGTTTCGGTAAGTCCTTGTCTTTGTGTTTTGATCTTTGTCCACCTAGCATGTGGTGCAGTTATAAGGAGACCTCAAGGTCATGTGATCCTAGAGGGTTATCCAAACAATGCCAAATGTGACTGGACATTGCATGTCAACCGAGGCGTGGCCATGGAATTCAGGTAAGTACGTTTTTCCACTGATAATAATCCAGGCTCAAGCTCACTCAAAGAACAGATACAGGTGCTCCCTGTTTTACAAAAGCCTGACTGTACTCTGTATTTTGAATTTCTCCGGGAAAATGAAATGGAGTATACACAGTACTCAGGAAGTCGGCAGTGCGTGACGTAGGGACTCATGTGGTGGGAATGATGAGTGCTGGGAAAAGCCCATGTCACGCAATAATCATGTTTTGCTGTTCACTGTCAATACAGTACATTATTCACTAAAGTACAGGAGATTTGAAATACTTTATTATAAAATAAGCTTTATGTTAATAAATTTGCCCAACTGTTGTTTAATGTAAGTATTTTAAACATGTACTCTCGAGTACCCAACACTGCATGACTAGGGAGTCATAGACATAATATACCTAGATGCCGCATTGTCTTCGCCATATTGGTCCAGGCAACTTCTCACAATTCTCCAAAGATTGTATTGGGGAAAAAAGATGCCTGATTCCACTCTCGATAATTATATAATAAAACAATAATAGTAATAGATTAGCAATAGTAAATAGTATATGTAGTATAATAGTAATATAATAGTTGTATAATATAGTATTCGCTATTTTATATAATGTATTATACTACTATTATACTACTATTTATACTACATATACCATTACTATTGTTAATCTATTATTTTATTAATTATATTATTTATTAGATTATTTGTTATTGCTGTACTGTATTGCTGTACTGTTTATTTGTGCACTTTAACCAGAAAAAATGCAGCTCCCCCATTTACTTGTATTAGTTTACAAGTCAGTCTTGCCTGGACCAATATGGCTGCGTTGACGTACAAGGTGGAGCAACAGGCCGAGGTGGATAATGCGGTGTCTAGGTATATTATGTCCATGGTGTGAGTGATGACTAATGGGAAATGTAGTGAGGAAAAGTCCTGGTCATATTTTTAACGTGTTTAATATAGGCTGTGCTATGATATTTATAGTATATATTAAAATCCTTGATTTACGATAAATTCAGCTATCCCCATGGTAAATCGGGGACTACGTGTATATTACTTTTTCTAATTTTGTTACCTCCGCAGGTTCACAATGCTCAATCTGGAGTTCGATCACAATTGTCGCTACGACTACATAGAGATCCGGGATGGTACCAGCATTACCTCGCCAGTGATTGGCCGATTCTGCGGAGATGTGATCCCACCGACAATCAGGAGCTCTGGAAGCACTCTGCATATCCACTTTGTATCAGATGGATATAATACCTACAATGGTTTTTCTGCTACATTTCAGGAACTCTCAGGTGCAGTTTCCAAATACAGGTATCAACCTTCTTGAGTGAAGTAATGTTTCAGCAAATGGTCAAATGTACACAATTCTACATTTATTTTAGTTATGTATATAGCATAACAATGCCTGAAAACAGTTTCATGGGGGCCCAGGTTCAGAAACCTTAATGAGCAGACTGAGGCAAGAGTGGAAAGTGAAAAACCCTTAGGAGGACAAAAACTCAAGTGAGTCAGGTCTTTTAGCCTTCAAGGTCAGAGGGGACTGAGAGGGTGCAGTAGATGGGCGAGATCACCTAATATTTCAGTTTATGGCGAATGTCTATAGATTAAACATATGTTAATAGGAGTGTCTTATTAAACCACCAAAGGGTGCAGCAAACTAGCTAGGACTACATTGTGCCAAATACATAATTCAACTGGTGCTTTAGTGATGCACTCAAATACACTGACCACACGAGTTTTAGCCTCAGCAACACCTCTGGCCTGGTCAGTTGCTCCACAGGCAAACTGGTCATGTTTGAGGTTGGGAATGCTGAATGAGCCCCTGCAACAGTGGCTCCTACCAACTGATTAAGGTGCCAGCAAGGATCAAGGATGGATAAGGGGCATAGTGTGTTCCTCCATGTGGCTCATTCTAACAACAGAAGCCTGCTGTTCAGTGGATAAAATAAAACTTCCATGGCAACAAGGTGTTGTCAGAGTAGAGCACTTTACCTGACCACTTAACAGTGCAAAACACCAGATTTCAGCGGTTCGCGGTTAACAGTCTAACCTTGTGACTGTTGTGGATAGTCACTGATGCTGAAAGAGACATTAAATAAACCAAATAAACAAACAAACAAGTAAGGCTTTCTTGCAGCTCCTTGAAGTTCTAACCAATCAAAGTGCCAGAGTGCTTGTCTTTCTTAACCCTCCATTTCTTCTTGTTTTGGGGACTGGTATTGAATACAGTGAAATATGGAAAGAAACCAGAGTACCTGGAGAAAACCTACACACTGGAAGAAAATGCAAAGGCGAAATCTGGACTAGAAATCAGACCAGGAATCTCTGACAGCACTAACCATTCTGCTATTGTGCTGCCCAACATAATTGAAACTCAATATAATGACATCATTGTTAGTTTTTAGAAATCTTAGGCCTTCTCTGAAGGCATAGATGGCACTGAGTAAGCCAGACTGTGTCCTAAATCACAGCAGTAAGTTCGAATGACGTCAATATATACAGCATAGGTTTTGAGTAACTTCCACTATGTTAGCAACAATAATATTGTAGCTCAAGCATCAAGACATCTTGGCTGATATACTACATTTGCTGTAGAAAGAACGTTGTGTACTTTTGACACTTTGATGAATCATTCGTTTAAAATCATGGAGTGGATTTGCATGACCTTATGGTTGTGTTTCTCTGTGTCTCCAGCATGCAGCTCTTCTCCCTGTATGAATGGTGGAACATGTTCACTGGATGCACTTAAGACTTTCCGCTGCGCTTGCCAAGTCGGCTTCAAGGGCCACCGTTGTGAGAACAGTGAGTCTTAAATTCGCTGATGGAAAACATGAAACCGTACATGGTTCCAGAGGGCAAATTGCGGTAACACTGATTCTACTGCCTTTGCATTGACAGGAGAAGCCCAACTTGGCTGTGTAGC
>JAJAGP010007186.1:0-15194 GCA_025084515.1 Ancistrus triradiatus | reverse complement strand
GACCATCTCTATACTTCTCCATCAGCAGTCTCAAAGCAATAATCGCATTCATGGTGCTCTTCCTCGGCATGAAACCATACTGTTGTTCACACACTGTCACCTCCTGTCTGAGCCTAGCTTCCACAACTCTCTCCCAAATCTTCATTGTGTGGCTCATCAACTTTATGCCCCTGTAAGAGCCACAACTCTGTACATCACCCTTCTGCTTAAAAATCGGTACAAGTAAACTTTTCCTCCATTCCTCCGGCATGCTCTCATTCACCAGCATTCCATTGAATAATCAAGTCAAAAACACCACTCCCAGCTCTCCTAGACTTTTCCATAGCTCAAACGGTATGTCATCAGGTCCCACTGCCTTTCCGTTCTTCATTCATATAGTAACAATAGTAATAATAACATTAGTAATAGTAAATAGTATTAATGATCATTATAACAATAATCATAATAAAAACAATAACAGCAGCAACAACAGAAATAATAATAATAATAATAATAATAATAATAATAATAATAATAACAACAACAACATAAAATTTGATGTGTGTAATCGTTGGGCACCTTTCCAAAGGACCCACTACATAGTTATATAACTACATAGTTATATAGCTTAAATTAACTGTTTGTTGTTGTTTTTTTAGAAAATATGCTGAAATAAGTAATTGTTAATTGTGATTGTTTAGCTGTGGCGAATCATTTTTGCTCCGAGTCGAATCTCTATGATCCAAACCTAGACTCCGAGAATCGACTCTGTTGAACCGACTCCGGACTCTCCGTGTTACCGCGTCCAATCAGCGCTCAGGTGAGGGAGCGACGCTGCGCTGCTTCCTGAGGAGATTTAATCCACCATAACAGCGCCGAACTTCGCGAGCGGATTTTATTTCCTAAACAGAGGAGTTAATCTCAAAGGACATGTGGTCTGAAGAACTGGAGGAATAAGAAAACATCTCGCTTCACCTTTTTCACCTGACAACAGGTGAGCTTCACGTCACACTTCTGGTGTCGTCATTGTCGTCGTTGTTTTTGTGCCTCTAAAGCTGGGTTTATTATCTTCTCTTATTTGATGCATTGCTGCAGAACTAAGAGCTTAACTATAAACCCATCTGTATATTCAAATCCAGCTTTAAATGGGCTAACAGTAGAGATGGTGGACGTTAACAGTGTTCCGTACGTGCTTTGCTCCACAGGGATGTCCTCATGATTTGAGTTTTGTCTTAGACCAAATATGCAAACAACCCTATTAACTCGATATCTTAATTAAAGTCTCTAATCTCCTGCCTGACAGTGAGGGAGAAGGTAGCAGTTTGTCCAAATCACTTATGCTGAGGCGTGACGTAATATTTGATGTGTTATCTCCATGTTTTTACTTCTTACTTTGCATTTTGTCCACGAACTGTTACTCCTGTATCTACATAATGCCACGGGTCGCCTCGAAGTTGGATACAGTTTCGTGTTCTGACGTATTGTGTAACATTATTTTCTGATTAAGACAGTACCTTCAAGTTGTGAGGGGTCTCCTCCGAGTTGTGACGTGCTGTGACGTGTTTTGTCTTGTAATCGTGACTTTTTGTGACCCGTTGCCTCAGAATCGTGACGTCGCGCCTCAGAATTGTGACACAAATTGTGTTGCCTCCGAGTTTTGATGCGTCGCCTCAGAGTTGTGACGTGTTGTGACGCATTGCCTTTGAATTGTGATGTGATATTCCTGAGTTGTATTTACGTCGCCGGCTTTATTTCCAAATTATGGCTTGTTTCTCTGAATTGTCACAGGTTGCTTCAGAGTTGTGATGGGATATGATGTGTCTCCGAGTTGTGATGGTCCACGTTGCATTGTGTCGTCTCTGAATTGTGTCCTTACCTCAGAGTTTGGATGTGTTGCCTTTGCATTTTCAGTTATCTCCGAATTGTGACAATATGCATTTCTTCGAAATTATGAGGTGACGTGTCTTTCTTCGTGTTGTGATGTGTTGTTTCCAAATTGTGTGATGCGTTTCTTCTGAATTATGATGTTGTGAGGTGTTGTCTGAAATGTTTGTGACGTCTTGCCTCCCAGCCGTGATGCGGCATCTCCAAATTGTGAGGTTTTGCCTCAGAATTGTGTCGGGACATGATGTGTGACATGAGGCAAGGTGTCGCCGCCGAAGTGTTACATGTTGTTTCCGGATTGTGAGCTGACATATTGCGATGTGCTGTTTTCGTATTGTGCCGTATTGTCTCTGAATTGTGACGCATCGTCTCCAAATTATGGTGTGTTTCTTCTAAAGTGTCACGTGTTGTGTCCAAATACTCGTGTTTCTTCTGAATTGTGATGTTTTGTCTCCAAATTATGGCATGTTTCTTCTAAAGTGTCACGTTTTCTGTCCAAATACTTGTGTTTCTTCTGAATTGTGATGTTTTGTCTCCAACTTTTGGCGTGTTTCTTCTAAAATGTCACGTGCTGTGTCCAAATACTTGTGTTTCTTCTGAATTGTGATGTTTTGTCTCCAAATTATGGCGTCTTTCTTCTAAAGTGTCACGTGTTGTGTCCAAATACTTGTGTTTCTTCTGAATTGTGATGTTTTGTCTCCAAATTATGGCGTGTTTCTTCTAAAGTGTCACGTGTTGTGTCCAAATACTTGTGTTTCTTCTGAATTGTGATGTTTTGTCTCCAAATTATGGCATGTTTCTTCTAAGATGTCACGTGTTGTGTCCAAATACTTGTGTTGCTTTCGAATTGTGATGTTTTGTCTCCAAATTATGGAGTGTTTCGTCACGTGTTGTGTCCAAACACTTGTGTTTCTTCTGAATTGTTATGTTTTGTCTCCAAATGATGGCGTGTTTCTTCTAAAGTGTCACGTGTTGTGTCCAAATACTTGTGTTTCTTCTGAATTGTGATGTTTCGTCTCCAAATTATGGAGTGTTTCGTCTAAAATGTCACGTGTTGTGTCCAAATACTTGTGTTTCTTCTGAATTGTGATGTTTTGTCTCCAACTTTTGGCGTGTTTCGTCTAAAATGTCACGTGTTTTATGTCCAAATAATTGTGTTTCGTCTAAAATGTCACGTGTTGTGTCCAAATACTTGTGTTTCTTCTGAATTGTGATGTTTTGTCTCCAAATTATGGCATGTTTCTACTAAAATGTCACGTGTTTTATGTCCAAATTGTCGTGTTGTCTCTGAATTGTGATGCATTGTGTCCAAATTGTGGTCCTCCCAAGGTTTCTTCCTCATAACACTTAGGGAGTTTTTCCTTGCCACTGTCACCCTAGGCTTGCTCAATTTGGGATTGGACGTAGTTATTAGGAGATAATCTAAACTTGTAAAGTTGCTTTGAGACAATGCTCCAATGTAAAAAGCGCTATATAAATACATCTGACTTGACTTGACTTTCTCCTAAAATGGCACGTGTTGCGTCCAAATAGTTGTGTTGCTTCTAAATTGTGTTGCGTTGTCTCCAAATTATGGGGTGTTTCTTCCAAAATGCCACGTGTTTTACATCTGAATTGTTTTGCTGCTTCTGAATTGTGATGCATCGTCTCCAAGTTGTGTGTTTCTCCTAAAATGTCCCGTGTTGTGTCCGAATACTTGTGTTGCTTTCGAATTGCTCTGGGTAAAATCATCGGACCATTTAACCGTGTTATATAGTCTCTAAGCTGGAGTGTTTGGACTTTCTGCTCCAGACATACCTGGTCTGTAATAATATGACTGATTTTATCTGTGTATCCTTGGTACAGTGTGTGTGTGTGTGTGTGTGTGTGTGTGTGTGTGTTCGGATATAGGGAAATGGAAATGTGGAGATAAGCGGGTGGTTTGATGGTCAGGTTATTTGAGATAAGACCGTATAAAGGTCGATTTCTGCTTTAAAAAAGAAAACACAGCCTGTTAATACGTAATTAGTGAGTTTACTGCACCATTAACACGAAGCAGTGGGACTCACTGAGGCCTTCCAACACAACCCCGTGTCACTTGGATGGGACGAGTCCCTCCGGGCTCTAATCCACAGCATCGGACCGTCCAGCTGCGTTTCTTCTGGGCCCGGCTCTGAATCAACAAATCATACCTGGTTTAATGAATCCATCAGGACTTATGAATGTTTCGTTTTACTGCAGCTGTGAAGAAGATCACTGATCACCTCCAAATGGTGACAAATGATCTATAAACCATACATTATTAAGACTGACTCCTCCCAATCGTGAACCCTTGTTTCAGAATCGTGACATGAAGCTCGAGTCCCTCATTTTAAGACTCAAGATTCGAGACTTGACTTGCAAACTTGCAAGTAATGACTTTATGAGGGCTTGCGCATCAGACATGTGAGACTCGACTCGACCCTGAGGCACACGCTAGACACTCGAGTTGGACTCGCATGCTAGTGATCTACTCAGTCGGACCTTCGCATGATAAGGTTCGACTCAATTTTCTGGACTAGAGAGTCGTTCAGACTCGCACAATAGAAACGACTCGCCTCGACTTCTTTTAGAATTTGAGTCGGACTCGACTCAACCTTAGAGACTCGAGTAGGACTCAACTGGACTTTGCATGCCAGAGACTCGTCACAACATTGCACGCTATAGAGATCCAACTCAACCTTGCACTTCAGAGAGTACACTAGAAACTCAACTGCACCTAGGTCGCTAGCGACTGGACTCGACTTCGCATGCTAGAGACTTAAGTCAGACTTGCACGACAGAGTTTCAATTCGACCTTGTGCATTAGAGACTTGACTTGAGCTTGTGCACCAGAGACTTGAGTTGGACTTGTGCACTAGAGTCTCAACTGGATCTTGCAAAATCAAGTCCGGTCTCTAGCATGCAAGGTCCAGTTGAGTCTCTAGTGCACCAGTCCAACTCAAGTCACTGGTGCACAAGGTTGAATCGAGTCTGTAGTGTAGATGCTTGAGTGAAGTCCGACTCAAGTTTCTATCATGCAAGGTTGAATTGAGACTCTGTCATGCAAGTCTGACTTGAGTCCTACATTGCAAAGTCCGGTCTCTAGCGTGCAATGTTGGACTCAAGTCAGACTTGCATGACAGAGTCTCAATTCGACGGACTGGACTAGACCTTGCACTCTAGAGACTTAACCTTGTGCACCAGAGACTCGAGTAGAACCCGTGAACTAGAGACCCAACTGGACTTTGCACGCTAGAGACTGGACACAACATTGCACACTAGAGATTCGACTCGACCTTGCACTGTAGAGACTTGACTCTAGCTTGTACACTAGAGACTCAACTAGACCTTGTGCACCAGAGACTCAAGTCAGACTCGTACACTAGAGACTCAACTAGACCTTGTGCACCAGAGACTCGAGTCAGACTCGTACACTAGAGACTCAACTGGACCTTGTGCACCAGAGACTCAAGTCAGACTCGTACACTAGAGACTCAACTGGACCTTGCACGCTAGAGACTGGACTTGACTTGCAATATAGAAACTTGAGTCGGACTTTACTCAAGCTTGTAGACTACAGACTCAACTCAACCTTGTGCACCAGAGACTCGAGTAGGACCCGTGAACTAGAGACCCAACTGGACTTTGCATGCTAGAGACTGGACACACCATTGCGTGAAAGAGATTTGACTCGACCTTGCACTGTAGAGACTTGACTCAACTGGACCTTGGACGATAGAGACTTGACTCAACTGGACCTTGGATGATAGAGACTGGACTCAACTGGACGTTGGACGATAGAGACTGGACTCAACTGGACCTTGGACGATAGAGACTGGACTCAACTGGACCTTGGACGATAGAGACTTGACTCAACTGGACGTTGGACGATAGAGACTGGACTCAACTGGATCTTGGACAATAGAGACTGGACTCAACCTGACGTTGGACGATAGAGACTGGACTCACCCTGACGTTGGACGATAGAGACTGGACTCAACTGGATCTTGGACGATAGAGACTGGACTCAACTGGAGTTTAACGATAGAGACTGGACTCAATCTGGAATCTTGGACCGATAGAGACTGGTACTCAAAACTGGACCTTGGACGATGAGACTTTACTCAACTGGACGTTTGGACGATAGAGACTGGACTTCAACTGAACCGTTGGACATAGAGACTTGACTCAACTGGACGTTGGACGATAGAGACTGGACTCAACTGGACCTTGGACGATAGAGACTGGACTCAACTGGACGTTGGACGATAGAGACTGGACTCAACTGGACCTTGGACGATAGAGACTTGACTCAACTGGACGTTGGACGATAGAGACTTGACTCGACTTTGCATGCTAGAAACTCAAGTCAGACTTACACGACAGAGTCTCGATTTGACTTGATTTGACATGATAGAGACTCGACTCAGCCTTGAACGTGTGTGATAGAGACTCGGGTTGGACTAGAAAATCGACATGACCTTGCAAATGTTCTTACTAACAAGTCGTACAGGAGTCGCCCATGTGCTCGGGTTGTGTTTGTTCAGTGATCACGTGAGTCACCGGAGTCCTATTATCTGGAATTGTTCGCAGAATTGCAAAGCCAAAGCTCCTGTGTTCTGTTACTACAATCCGATCACAGCTTAGAGAGAATGGCATCAATATTTTACACCCAAGTCATCTTTTATTTACAGTCCTGCAAGGGTGTAGTCTGAGGTGAGGGTCTCTCTCTCTCTCTCTCTCTCTCTCTCTCTCCACATAAATGCTGACTAAACCATCCCAGAACAGGTAAGGCTGGTTCACTTCTTTTATAACCAGCTACACAAAGCACAAAAATGAGGTCTTGTCTTGAATTGTGGATTAAAATGACAGCGCTTATCTGTGGCCCGAAGTCAAACCCCCACAAGTTTGATCGTTGTCAGTACACATTTACTTTACTAAACACACAAAAGATCGACACAATAACAAAGGCATTAAGGAGGCTTTTATTTTAAACCCTGTTATCTGCTACAACTCCCTTATAATCCACCTCCTTGTTTAAAAACAACCGGATCAGCCACCTGCACCTGCACCGCCAACTTCTGGATAGTTTTTTTTGCACAAAACCAGACAACAGAGACAGGCCCTCTACATTTACATGTACAGCATTTAGCAGACGCCCTTATCCACTTACAATTGGTACAGTCTTACAATCCAAGCAATTGTGGGTTAAGGGTCTTGCTCAAGGAGCCAACAGTGGAGGTGGGATTTGAACCCTGGACCTTCTGCTCCAGAGTCCAGTACCTTAACCACTAGGCTACCACTGTCCCTCTATAACTGGCCACAGAGACACACCAATCCCAGCTGTCCTTTTCCTTTTTCTGAATTCTGGGTGTGGGCCGATACCATGTGCAGATCTGATATTATTTATGAGAACTTTCTGATTAATACTTTATTACCGATTAGTTTGTAGTACAGTATAGTACAGTAATAGTCCACTGATCTTTATTAAATAACAGCTCCAAATTGCAGGCGTGTTTGTGGTTAGGCAGCATGAGTGTTCCTGCTTGTCTCGATTCAAAATTTGAGGAAGTTCAGGACGCACCCCGAACCTTTCCTTATTTTATTTTTTAAGTCACAGTGATTTCTTTATGTACAAAGGTGGTATTTTGCTCTTGTTTGTTTAGTTGGAGTTATTTTCTTAAAGGAAAACGCGCTTAAAAACCTAAAAATCTGATTGGTGAAACAAAATCAATAAAAAATGAAATTGCGGGAAAAAAATTTAATTCGGGGGGAAAAACTGGATTTCATAGGGCTGTATAAAATCTTTGAAATGTTTATACAGTGGAGGCTGGAATTCGAACGCCTCTTCACTGGAACGATTCGGACATGCCCCCAAAATTCGAGCAAAAATTCTGACTTGGAACCTGGGCACCCTAAGTAAAACACTCAATGGTGCGATCTTCCAAAGACGATGCACGTGATCCAGTCCAGTTGGTGGCGATAATGCACCAATACAATATGGTAATCACCATAAAACCCAAAGGAAGAAGAAGTAGGGAGCGATCATAGGCATGTTTTGTATATGATTATTATTATTATTATTATTATTATTATTATTATTATTATATCAGTCTATTGCTGCCCCAATGATAAGACGCCTCAAACAAATCAGAGTTCGAACCGCCTTCTGGAACCAACGATGTTTGAATTCCGAGGTTCCTCTATAATGCCAGTGCCCGGGACCAAATTTATCCTCAGTCTAGCCAAGGATAAAATCGAATTATGTTATAATGGAACATAATTAGCTACCGCCGCAGAGTCTGAGGTTCCAGACTGGTGGGTCAGGGAGAAAATCTGAGACAGGAGATAAAGAGGAAATGGTTAGTCTGATGTAAGTGTGTGTGTGAGAGAGAAAGTGAGATAGCGAGTGTGAGAGAGGTTATGTGTTATGGAAACCCAAAACCCGATGAATGTAGCGCTGTTATCTGTATGGGACACTGTTGCTTTATCTCCAGCAGGCAGTTCTGTACAGTAAGCACTGTTTCACCTCCAGCTCCCTCTCAGTAAGGCTCCTTTGTGAGCTGGATATGCGAAAAAATGCTGATATGCAAAGTTTGCGTGCACTTTGTGGTGTGTGTGTGTGTGTGTTGGTCCTGCTTTCCTGGTTGTTGGACGTCGCCATGATGATGGTTTCCATGGTTGCCATGTTGCTTCTAAATCCGCACCTATCAGGTTTTCCGACTAGGCAAATGGAGGCTGGGGTTGGTTGACTTTGCATTAGTGTGTGTGTGTGTGTGTGTGTGTGGTGTGTGTGTGTGTGTTGTGTGTGGGTGTGTGTGTGTGTGTGACTGACTTGGTGTTCGAGATAAAAGTTAGCACAGGCACTCATGCCACCATAGGCGCTAGTGAAACCTTACTTCTTTTGTCCTAACCGAAAAAGAAAATAAATCGATCGAGGCCGATTTAATACGTTTTTATAATTTTCCTATGTTTTGTTTTTTTGTTCATTTTCTTTAATCCTTTTAATAATTGTTTGTGTTTGATGCATCATGGTGCAAAATCCTTTAGAAAACATAGTAGTATATAAAGTTAAATTAATAATATTGACGTTAGAATAAAATGTACCATTAGGATCTTAATTAAATGCAAGTATTTTAAGCAATTTATTAGTTTGAAATAAGTTAGATTTGTTTTTTTTAATATAATATGTATGTATAATATATATATTTAGAAATGTAATATTAGATTCATAAAATATTCTATTATTTTCAGAAAATATTCTATTATTTTTAAGTACTTTTAAGTCAATATTAGTACAACATTAACGTTTCAAAATGTAGTTCTGGTGTATTTGGAATAACTTGTTCACTTGGCGGTTGTCCTACAATATGTGGTGTAAACAATGTGTCCCAGCCCTAAACCAACACTGCCAAACAGGTTCTAATGTCAAACACACACACACACACACACACACACACACACACACACACACACACGAGCTAAACATTAAAGGTCTCTGGTTTAGAGGTGAAATGGTTTAAAGGTGAAGTGTGGTTTTGATATGCAAGGTGTGTGTGAACGAGAGAGAAGGGAGGAGACAGGGAGTGAGAGACGGGCACTGGCAGAGGGTGCGAGACAGGCAGGCTCTTTAGGCGCTTAGAGGAAGTGCACACTGAACATCTCAACAAGCTCCATGAGATTTAAGGAGAAGAAGCTGGAGTTCATCTCAGCCCGAGACACAGCCCAAAAGAACCATAATAGAGGCTCTGGCAACATTGTGCATTAACAGTCATGCCAATAAAGCAATATACATGATGTGTGTGTGTGTGTGTGTGTGTGTGTGTGTGTGTGTGTGTGTGAGAGAGAGAAAGAGAGTGCGTGTGTAAATAAATCTGGTCGCTCCAGGTGTACACCCTGTTACTCAGCAGGTGTGTCCCATGGGAGATACCAACAGTCACATGAAACAGGTTTCATTCAATCCCGCTTGCTTGCCTGCAATTGGTTGCTTCTCATTTGTGCCGACGCCCATAAGCGTGAGTGATGTGTTTACGTGTTTCTCAAAACCTCACCACATTTTGGATATCGGCCCCATGGCTGCCTGGGTGGAGTTAGCATGTTCTCCTTGCGTCTGCCTGCGTTTGTTTCTTCCCTTATTCCAAAGGCACGTGTGAGTGTGTGAGAGAAGGTAATCTTTAGCGTAGTGGGACCTTCACACCACGTCCGATGAGCTTTTTGTCTAAACACCCTGAACACCATCATTCTCCAGCCTTTTAGTTCTATTCCACCAGATCTTTCTTTAATATCCATGTTTTTAGAGGCAGCCTGTTGCTCGTCCTGTAAGCTCTTGAGCTGTTCTGCCCGGCAACCGAGCTCTGATTGGTCAGCTTGATTTTTAACTTGGACTCGGTGTGAAGGACGGCGCTAATATAGGTGTTTTTTTTTTTTTTTTCCCCAAACCTTGACGTGGTTTTTTCATCTGTAAAATTAGACTTGGTATGAAAAGGTCTTTAGTCAGACAGTTATTCAGGTAGGTTCTAGACTGCTTACCTAAAGGTTAAGGGTTCAAGCCCCAGCAGGGCCAAGATGCCAGTGTTAGGCCCTTGAGTGTGGGTGTTGTACCTCATGAGTCTGTATTAAAATTGCTCGTCCAACTTTGATAAACAACGCCGTCCTTCATACCGAGTCCTACACTGACGTCCTGCGATGCTGCGTGAAACGTTTAATCAGAGCCTGTTCTAATTTCTGCCTTAAAGTCAGGCTGACCAATCAGAGCTCGGTTGCCGGGCAGAACAGCACAAGAGCTTACAGGACGAGCAACAGGCTGCCTCTAAAAACATGGATATTAAAGAAAGATCTGGTGGAACAGAACTGAAAGGCTGGAGAATGATGGTGATAAAGCTCACAGGGACTGGATGGAAGCGTCTGATTATTTATCTAAGTGCATTCTGATCTTCCTGCTCCTTTTTCTTTAAGTTGATAGGACGGCGTAACAGCTATTTAGATGTACTCTAGAATTTGTGCACTGCGTGTCTTTTGGATCGAACGTCCTGGTTTGTGTAGCTGGATTTCCAAATAATTACACCGAAACATGTCTTCTCTTGTCTGACAAATTCTGTCTAAACGAATTACCCCGAACTATTTAAGAAAGTGTTGCTGTTCCTAAGGTTAGATGAGGCATTTGGCACCCGGGGCAGCATTCCCTGTGTAACGCAACACTTTGTTATTAAGTTCAGTATGACTTTGAATCTCTAACTTCATTAATTCTGGAAGGTCGTTCGAATTCAGATTTGTTCAAAGTGGGGATCTAGTTCATTGCAGACACACCCTGAGACTGAACATACACGGATTTTAGTTTGAATATGGGTGGAAAAAAATTACGAACAGAACACTCGGCATCTGAATCGATCATATAACGAAGGTTCCACTGTATATGCTGTAATGGGCACTTGAGTGGCATGGCAGTCAAATAACTGTGCCCATAACTGTTGGGACCTGATTTCAAATCACTGCCTGTCTGAGGAGGGGAACGTCGGATGAGAGAAGGTCAGGACCATCTACCAAAATGATTTATGAAGTGCTTAGTGCCAAGGGAGGTCACACTAAATACTGACTTTGGCCTGTTCTGAAAATTGTGGGTTTTTAAAATGTGCGTATATTTGCATATATGATCATTATATCGTTGCTAAAACAACATCTAATGGCGGCCTAAGACTTTTGGACAGTGATGTGTGTGATGAGATGTGTGCCAGTGAGTATTATGAGTACATTCATATATATATATGTGTGTGTGTGTGTGTGTGTGTGTGTGTGTGTGTGTGTGTGTGTGTGTGTGTGTGTATTATATATATTTATATATAAATATATATGTATATATATAATATATATAATATATATATATATATATATTGGTGCTGGAAAGTTTGTGAACCCTTTAGATTTTCGGTATTTTTCGTTAAATATGACCAAAATTCATCAAGATTTCACACAAGTAATAAAAAAAACAATGGGGTGCATGGGCAAGGGTTGCAAGGAGAAAAGCCACTTCTCTCCAAAAAGAACATTGATGCTCGTCTGCAGTTTGCTAAAGATCACTGGACGAGCCAGAAGGCTATTGAAGAATGTTTGTGGACGAAGGCGACCAAAATTATTTGTGTGAGACCAAATTATTTGTTTTAAAAGAAAAGCATTATGTTTTGGCGAAAAGGAAAACACTGCATCCCAGCATGAAAGAACCTTATCCAGGCTGTGAAACATGATGTTGGTAGTATCATCGTTTTGGGCCTGTTTGCTGCATCTGGGCAGGACGGGTTGCCATCGTTGATGGGGGAAACAATGATTCTTGATTTATCAGAGAATTCTAAAGGAAATGTCAGGACATTTTGAATGGCCTATCAAAGTCCTGACCTTAATCCAAAACTCAGAATGTTGCTGAAGGACCTGATGAGAGGAAACCCACAACATCCCAGAGCTGAAGCTGTTCTGTACGGAGGAAATGGGCTAAAATTCATCCAAGCCGGTGTGCAGGACTGATCAACAGTTACAGGAAACGTTTAGCTGCAGTTATTGCTGCACAGGGGGGTCACACCAGATACTGAAAGCAAAGGCTCACATACTTTTTTCCACTCACTAATATGTAATATTGGATCATTTTCCTAAATAAATAAATGACCAAGTATAATATTTTGTCTCATTTGTTTAACTGGGTTCTCTTTATCTACTTTTAGGAGTTGTGTGAAAATCTGATGATGTTTTAGGTCATATTTATGCAGAAATATAGAAAATTCTAAAGGGTTCACAAACTTTCAAGCACCACTGTACATACAAATTGCCTTGGGCATCTTTTCTGAAGAAGGGAATCATCTCTGGCGCTGCAGTACCCTGGTGCCATGTCCGGGGTGTAGTCCCGTCTGTGCCCAGCCAGTTTCGGGATTGGCTCATATGAGAGATGGAGATATGATGAGTGTAGAATTGTTAGAGGTGTAATACTTACCAGAACGGCTCAAAGGCTGTAGAAGCATCATCTACAAATGGGAGAAAGGGGGATACGTTAACGCTACTCTTCCAGGGAATGAACGTCCTGCCAAGATCACACCAAGAGTACATTGTGAGGTGCTCAAGAAGGTCACTCTAATTATGTATAATATAAAAACACACTGAAATAAATGGAGTTAATAAACTGTGCCTGTTTTTCCCACTTCTCAAAAACACACCAGTTTATGAACCGGCTGCTCATCCTTAGTAACGTCATGCAGACCCAACGTTCTTCATTAGACCCTGGCCGCGATCTGGACAGGAGTGATTATGGGTGATAAAAGGCCTGTAGAAGATCCCGAGTGTGTCCAGTTGTGGGGTTTTTAGTCCTGATATTATCACGGAAGCTCCAAATGAGCATAATCAGCCCAAATTGCAGTCAGCACACACCCAGTAATTCTGCTGAGTGCTTTCATTCACCCAAACCCACACAGTGCTGGGGACACGGGTCTCCCACATTTCCAGGATCTTATTTGAGCGCTCCGGTTCCGCTGCGACATTAAGTAAGCGAGCAGTAGTGTGGCGTGACGTCTACTTTCTTACCTTGTGTCACTGAGGCTCCATGATCTCCCTGTTTGGCCCTTCAATAAGCTGGCATCCTGTCAGCTGGCATCATCCTGTGCCCTGTGTTCTCTGAGAAAAGAAGGTGAAAATAATGCCCCCGTAACCCTAGTCCTGGCCTCCCCCAAATCTTAAGCAACTCTTTTTAACCTTTATATTTAGTAGTATATTTAGCCTTTTTCTTTTGTTCTTTATTTTGTTTGTTTGTTTGTTCTTTCTTTTTCTTTCCTTCTGTCCTTTATATAGTTGTTTATTTTTGTAGCTTTCCTCTGCTTTTTTCTGACTCTTTCTTCCTTTCTTTCTTGTTTTTGTTCTTTATTTAGTTGTTTATTTTTGTAGCTTTCCTCTTTTTTTCTGCATCTTCCTTTCTTTTTTTGTCCTTTCTTTTGTTTCTTTATTTGTTTGTTCTGTCTTTCTTTCTTTTTGTAGTTTATTTAGCTGTTTGTTTTTGTAACGTTTTTCTTTTTTTAGCCTCTTTCTTTATTTCTTTAACTCCTGTTCTCACCGTACCCTTTGGCAAATCTCTTTGAACGTTGTATATATTATAAAATGCACTTTGTTTGTGACGAACACACACACACACACACACACACACACACACACAGCTCTTCTTTTACATTCATTGATTTCATTCCAAAGCTCTTGCACTCATTTTATAAACTGGATCTCAAACCTCGATTCTATCCTGTCACTTCCTCTCAAACCTCCTCTCACACACCCACACACACTCTGTTCCTCACACACACACACACACACACACACACACACACACACACACTGGTGTCTCTCTCTCTTTCTCCAGTGCTGGTTTATAAGCAGAGCTTCAGATGTGCAGATGGAAGCTTTACTGTTTAGTCAGGAGGTGGTTCTAAGCAGGTAAGAGGAGACTCTGTACATTCTTAAAGTCTGGACTCCCGGTCGTTTGGCTCGCATTAAGACCTGGCACTGCTGGGACATGAACCCTCAGCTTAAACCGCCATGCCAGCATAGCCCGAGTCGTGGGTCAAACAGACAGTTGGTTGCCAGTTGTTGACGGTTTCTGGTTGCGTTAGTCAGAGCCCAGTATCTAGGGATTGCCTACCCTAGCCTCCGTGTCATAAAGTCCCACAATGCCTTGCGTAGCTGACGTCACATTCCCACTGTCTATAGGCTATGAGAGGCCGTGGTTACTGGAGGGTAAAGGTCTGAATGTCAGTGGTGCTTACATGTAGAGCATTTAGCAGACGCCCTTATCCAGAGCGACTTACAATTGGTACAGTCTTACAATCCAAGCAGTTGTGGGTTAAGGGTCTTGCTCAAGGACCCAACAGTGGCAGGTTGGCAGAGGTGGGATTTGAACCCTGGACCTTCTGATCCATAGTCCAGTACCAGGTAGGCTACCACTGTCCTGTTTACCCCGGAAAGTGAGATCGGCTCACATCCGACCTTGCTGAGTTCGCCCAGAGTACAGGGTACATAGTACAGGGTACAGGGTACAGGGTACAGAACACAGGGTACAGAGTACAGAGTACAGGGTACAGGGTACAGAGTACAGGGTACAGAGTACATGGTACAGGGTACAGGGTACAGAGTACAGGGTACAGAGTACAGGGTACATGGTACAGGGTACAGAGTACAGGGTACAGGGTACAGAGTACAGGGTACATGGTACAGGGTACAGAGTACAGGGTACAGGGTACAGAGTACATGGTACAGAGTACAGGGTACAGAGTACAGAGTACAGGGTACAGAGTACATGGTACAGAGTACAGGGTACA
>JAJAGP010007185.1:0-15210 GCA_025084515.1 Ancistrus triradiatus | reverse complement strand
CTTTCAGTTTTGGCTTCAGTAACAGAAAAGCACTGAGGAGATCTCCCCCCACTGATGCAACAGCAACCCCTTAGATGGACTGGTGTGTTGACCGGGACACGCTTCTGCCTGCACTCAAAGAATTCCGGAATTGGCTCCAGACTCCTTCTTCTTCTTCTTTCGGCTTCTCCCTTTATCAGGGGTCACCACAGCAAGTTAAACGTTTCCACCTCACCCTGTCCTCCACATCCTCTACTCTCACTCTCAACCTCAAGTTCAACGTCTGGGAGAAGATGCAGAACATCGTTCAAAACAGTCAGTCTGAATTTCATTCTCTTCTTTCTGTATGTGTGATCAGCACACACACACACACACACACACACAAACACACATAAAATGAGAGACACAAAAATCTCAGGACATTTTTTACACTTGAACTAACATACTTCATTTAATTGTAATTGTATATTTGGGTTTTCTTCAGCATCCTTAACTCTGGACCCCAACACTGCCCATCCTTTCCTCCTCCTGTCTGATGATCTGACCAGCATAAGACTCAGTGATCAGATACAGGAGCTTCCTGATAATCCAGAGAGATTTGATGAACTTGGTTTTATTTTGTGCTCTGAGAGCTTTTGCTCAGGAACACACTGCTGGGACGTGGAGGTCGGAGACTGTAGCTTGTGGATGATAGGTGTGATGTCAGAATCAGCAGAGAGGAAAGGTAATATCCTTCTTGGTAGTGGACTCTGGCTTATGTGTTATTGCAATCATAAGTGTCGAGCATTTCCTTCAGAAGAGCAAGACAGCCTCCTCCTTGTTCCTCAGAATCTTAGGAGGATCAGGGTGAAGCTGGACTGGGAGAGAGGAACACTGTACTTCATCAACCCACTCACTCACATGAACATACACACGATCACACACAGGTTTACTGACAAACTACAGCCACTGTTTGGTCTTGGTCGTAATTTATCTCCTCTACATATCCTCCCACTTAGGAAGTAGCACCCAGATCCAGACTGATAATGTGAAGGGTCAGACTGGACCAAATGGTTTTATTTTTCTTGGTGTCTCAGAGCTTTATTCCTTATTTCTTAGGAACAATTGCTTGGATTGTTCTTTGTAAGATGGTATCTGTTGTTAGTCAGTCTGGATAATTTGGGGTAATCAGGATACCACGGGGTACAGGTGTAAGTGCTCCCTGAATGAAACTGCAGCTTCATCAATGTTTCTTCTTGTAAACACTCCACTACTTAAACACTACTACACACTACCTCTGCAAAACATTTACAAAACTATATGTAGTTTTGTATCTCTTAAATTCATCACAGAAATAGAATTCACTGCCTCAGGGACATGGAAAAACCTCTAGTGTCTGATTAATAAAAACTATGTAAAGTGTAACAGACTAAAACTGCCTAAAAAGGAAAAATAGATAGATTAATATAAAAACTAAAGTAATGAGCCTTTTTGAAAAAGTACAGATTTTTCTTTTGAAACGTAGTAGGAAAACATTAAATGTATTAACTTACAGAAATAATCAAGTAAAGTACAGATACCTAACAATATACTTAAGTTCAGTAATGAAGTTCTTGTACTTTTGTTATTTACCACCTCTGGTGTATGATTTGTGTTTCTTAGACCAAATTATTCACATAGAAATTTAGGATTTGGTTTCTTCATGTCTTACATATAAAGCCACACCATAAAGCTTTGGAACAACTACTTGAAGACCAAAGAAGATTTATGGGGGCACTTGAAGACAGAGAGATGAGCATTCAGTATCATCATGAGATGCTTTTTGGAATATTGTGAATCATGCTGGATAACATGGATCATCAGATTTTATACAACCTGACACTGTTGGGTCCTTGAGCAAGACCCTTAACCCACAATTGCTTGGGATGTAAGACTGTATCGATTGTAAGTCGCTCTGGCGTCTGCCAAAAAAATGACCAAAAAAAACTTGTGGGGTTCATGCAGCTCGAGTGCACACTGTCATTACAGCAAAATACTAATCTATTTGGAACTGTATGAAGATTATTTTCGATGATTCATTTACATTTACAGCATTTAGCAGACACCCTTATCCAGAGCGACTTACAATTGATAATTGATACAGTCTTACAATTGTGGGTTAAGGGTCTTGCTCAAGGAAACAGTGGTAGCTTGGCAGAGGTGGGATTTGAACCCTGGACCCTGGATCCATAGTCCAGTACCTTAACCGCTAGGCTACCACAGTCCACAGTCTGATTCAATTTTTTCACTCAAATTGTTATACTGAATATATGATCTGTAATGAAAAGCACTGCATTAAATTAGATAAAATGTCAAATCAGTGCACTTCTCTAGTGCTCGCAGACTGTTGATCCCCCACTGTATATATGAATGAAAAGGTTAATCCATATTATATGTAAAACACTAATTTTTCAATTTATTTCTAGTCTTCCAGTTTACCTTGAGCAAACTGGTCATCAAGTAATCTGAATCCACTGGCAGATATTTTGTTTCTTTATAGAAATAAAGATCTGATTGAAACGCATTTTTGTTTGTTTTATTAATATACACCTGCAAACAGGAAAAATATTTAAAATGAAAATGTGTAAATTTATATAGATGTAAGAGTGTGTGTGTGTCAGTGTCATAGCAGTACTCCTCCTTTATTCCTCCAGTTAGTGGTGTTGTAAAATACAAAACCATGTTACATAATAACACATTTTATCGTTCTAAACTGTAACTATTTTACATCAATTGTAAGTGTTATTGCTGTGGATTTATTGAAGTTAGAGAAGTCTGTAATTTTTCTGATTTTTGGTTCACTGTTTGACAGCTGGTTTCAAGGTTCTGTCCCTTTTAAAGGTCGACCAATCATCATAAGAGAAGCCATGCATGAAGGCAGGACGAATGAAAAGCTCACTGTCCAACAAAAGCTGAGATGTTCTCTTAGATGGAAAACACACAAAGTCACAGAAGCTTTCTTGTTTAATTGATGGTTCAACCCAGTCATCTGGCCATAACGATTTGTCATTTAAAGTGGTTCAGGACTTTTCTCCTGAACATTTCTCTCACATCCAACATGTAATCTATGAGAACAGACTGTTCACTTACCATCTAATATAACTCAGAGCTTAACATGTGCTGTTGTAACCAGATAATCAATGTTATTCAATGTTTTGACTCATCAGTGTACATATAGCGCTTAGATATCTTAAAAGGTTTATATTATCTTACAGTGCTTTGAAAAAGTATCTATGCCCTGTGAATTTTTTCACATTATTTCACGTTACACCCACAAGCTTAAATGTATTATTTGGGATTTTTGATGTGATAGACCAACACAAAGTAGCAAGTAATTGTGAAGTGAAAAGAAAATGATACATAGGTTTCAAAACTTTTAATAAATAAAAACTGAGAAGTGTGGCATGCATTTGTATTCATCCCCCTACTCTGATACCCCTAAATAAAATTCCGTGTGACCAATTGCCTTCAGAAGTCACTTAATTAGTAAATACAGTCCATATGTGTGTAATTTATTCTCAGTATAACAACAGCTGTTTGGTGAAGGCCTCAGAGGTTTATTAAAGAACAATAGTGATCAAACAGCATCGTGAAAACCAAGGAACACACCAGACAGGCCAGGGATAAAGTTGTGGAGAAGTGTAAAGCAGGGTTAGGTTATAAAAAAATATCCCAAGCTATGAACATCTCACGGAGCACTGTTCAATCCATCATCTGAAATGGACGGAATATTGCACAACTTCAAACCTATTGGTGGCAGCATCATGCTGTGGGGATGCTTTGCTTGAGTAGGGACAGGGAAGCTGGTCATAGTTGATGGGAAGATGGAGGGAGGTATATACAGGGCAATCCTGGAGGAAAACCTGTTAGAGGCTGCAAAATGTACAGCCTCTTATAGCCTCTAATGGAATGGTTTAGATAAAAGTATATTCATGTGTTAGAATGGCCCAGTCAAAGTCCAGACCTAAATCCCATTGGAGATCTGTGGCAAGACTTGAGAATTGCTATTCACAGACGCTGTCCATTCAATATGAACAAGCTTGAGCTATTTTGCAAAGAAGAATGGGCAGAAATTTCAGCCGCTAGATGTGCAAAGCTGGTAGAAACATACCCCAAAGGACTTGCAGTTGTAACTGCAGTGAATGGTTGTCCAACAACGTATTAACTCTGGGGGACTGAATACAAATGCACGCTTTGAGTTAGGAACACACTGCTGGGACGTGGAGGTCGGAGAAGTACCTTGTGGCTCATAGGTGTGATGTCAGAATCAACGGAGAGGAAAGGTGAAATCCTTGACAGGAGTGGACTCCGGTTTATGGGTTATTGCAATGGTAAATATGGAGCATGTACTTCACCGATGCAAGCCAGCTTCCTTTCTGTACCTGAGAAACTCAGGAGGATCAGAGTCAAGCTGGACTGGGAGAGAGGAACACTGTCATTCATCAACCCACTCACTAACGTGAACATATACACGATCACACACAGGTTCACTGACAAACTACAGCCACTGTTTGGTCTGGATTGTAATTTATCTCCTCTACAGATCCTCCCACTTAGGAAGAAGTGACTGATAATGTGAAGAGTCAGACTGGACTGAATGGTTTGTTTTTCTTGGTGTATCAGAGCTTTTTCCTAGTTTTTTTAGGGACAGTTGCTTGGATTGTACTTTGTAAGATGTTATCAGTTGTTAGTCAGTCTGGATAATGTGGGGTAATCAGGATGCCACTGGGTGCATGTGTAAGTGCTCCCTGAATGAATCTGCAGCTTCATCAATTTTTCTTCTTGTAAACACTCTACTTCTTAAACCCTACTACCCAATGCCTATGCAAAACATTTACAAATAATATGTAGTTTTGTATCTCTTAAATTCATCATAGAATTAGAATTCACTGTCTCGGGGACATGGGAAAACCTCTAGTGTCTGATTAATAAAAAGTGTGAAGTGTAACAGACTAGAACTGCCTGAAAAAGGAAACAATATAGATAAATAGATTAATATAAAAACTAAAGTAATGAGCCTATTTGAAACGTAGTAAGAAAATGAAAAATGTGCTAACTTACAGAAATAATCAAGTAAAGTACAGATACCTAAAAATATACTTAGACGGACTGGTGTGTTGCACTCAATGAATTCAGGGATTGGCTCCAGACCCCCTACAAATACAATTGTACTTTTGTAATTTGTAAGATTGTATAATATTGTATAATTGTACAAATTGTATATTTGTAAGAATTTGTACTTTACGATCAATTTACCCTCTGTTACAATAAGGAAAACTTGCTGGGTCTATCTATGTCTGAGGGTGAATCCCATTTCAGGGGCTGCGTCCTTCGAAGGCTGCATTTGAAGACCGATTGCGTCATAGCGCCGCGCCTAGGCTGTCCCATTCCGAAGGCTCCTTCGTATGCGGCCTACAAATGCGTCCTTCTTTTCCCTCAAAACGAAGGATACATCCGATGTATCCTTCGCGACCTACCATATCCCGAGGTGCATTGCGGCCTGAGGGGAACTTGGGGATATCGCAACGATTGGCTGAGGAATATACGTTATTTAAATGTAAGGATTTAAAAACTCGAACAGGTAGATGTTAAAAAGCAAAAGCGCAACATTTTTTTGTTTTGTTTTAGGGAGCAAGGAGCAAACGGAGATCTTTATTAAACTGCTCGAGGGAAAATAAATGCCAGCGCCTGCAGTGAAGCGTCTCCTCCAATAATTGAAAAAAACAAAAACAGCATATAAACTAAACTCAAAATTTCTGGCTCCATTGTTATAAGGATTATTGCTGTTTTGTGATACGGTGCGAGCGGGTGTTTCAGTGACACAAACAGGAAATCCAATGCAGAGTAGACCGTCTCATTTCGGTTCGGTCTTCATCGCGGTCTACCCAGCCTTCCAAGCACACGACTTCATAGACCGCGTAGACCGCGTCCTTCGAAGGATGCAGCCCCTGAAATGGGATTCACCCTGAGTGTGTGGCGATTGAAACGCATTAACCTTAGTTCGGAAGTTTTGCGTGGATATACGTTACTGATCCCTGATTAACTTCAAATAAGGACTCAGAGGCAGTTCAGTTGGTGGCTGTGGGAGTCGAGCACTTGTCGTTTCTTCCGGTATACGGTAGCCCGTTCGGCGCCGTGTTAAACTTCTGCACGTGGGATGTATGAGCGCTAGTGGACAGCGACACGTGACGTGAGTTGTCAGTCTAAGGATAAACATTGTGATAATCAGTACTACTGTGAGTGAGACCTGGATGAAGATTCTTCTGTGTTGTGGAGGGACAGCTAAGGCTTGGTGTATCGTTTAATTCTTCCATCACGTCAAGGTGGTTCAGCTTTGCAACCGGTTTTCCCGCCTAAAGTGCGCGTGCGAGTGGCGGCTTCTGGCGACGCGTAGCTGTAGGGGCCCCAGGCGTCACCAAACTACGGACCGTCTTCGTCCCTGACGAGCGGATAGGGAGCCCTCTGCTTCTCCGTGGACCCTGGGTGTGGTGTATCCCTGCTTCGGAGCTGGCGTTCCTGTGGCCCGGGTTCAAGTGGTGTAGAGCTGCAGGCTGGAACCCTCAACCATCTTCAGCGAGAAAGTCTCAGCGCGTGACATCTCTTGTGCGTCTGTCCAGGGCAGTGACTTCACTGCCACACGGATTCGTTCTACTGACGGCTAAAGTGTCAGTCAGCCAATCAGACATCTTCCCGAGACAGTTTTTATATTAAATCTTTTGAAAAAGGTTTAAAGGTTGGAAGCGTTCAGCGCAATTCTGTGGGAGTGTATTGTTGTTTAAGTAATAATTTTTTTTGGTGTTTTACTGTAAATTGAATTGAGACAAGCATTTTGTTTTTGTTTTAACCTGAAGGACTTCTGTTGTCACACACATACACATTCTCACCATCCCTGGTTGCAAGAACAAGCCTGTGTACTGAAAGGTCTAAAGCCTTACAGGGAAATTAAAGGTTGAAAATCAATAGTTAAATTTGTTTCACCTCTGACCTTTGTTGTGCGTGTTATATGTTTACCTAGGAGTAGGGGCGTCTCACCTGTCTTGCTAGGTCTGGGGAGGGTGGGTCCAAACTGAGTAATCTTTGCATATTCAGCTCTCAGGTTACACTTCAGGTTTCCCCGTGACACTCCTATTTCCTGAAGCCCACCTCGCCACACCTTGAGCATTTGCTTATGTTGCAGCAAGATAGGCACCTACATACTTACCAAGGTGAGTATTGAGACTAAAAGTATCGGGGGTGGGGACCTAGATCCTGTCACTTCCTCGGTTTTCCTAGGTAAAGTGCTACGTTTATCCCCTACTAGGCGGGGCCCAAAACCCTCGCTCACACAAAGCACACACAGACGTTCGCCCACGCCTGAGCAGGAGGAAGTCACACTCACGGTTTTGGCCGCATTTTATGGAAGATGGTTTTATTGTCTCTTGACTTTTACTCCAAAAAGGAAAATACTTAATAAATATCATCTGTGTGGATTTCATGAAAAACAGCAGAACTGCGCTGTTAATCGAGGAACAGGTTCATGTTTTACGGTTTGGTTACAGCTCCATCCTGCTCCACTCGAGTAAGTTTGATATGAATCTGTTGATTTGGATTGAAGTGGATGCAGAAAGCACAGTTTTTATAACATAAACAGTTTATCCGAGTCTTATGAGCCATTTCTTTTGATAAGGAATTGAGTTAAATCTGCAATAAGAGTGTGAAAAGAAAAGAAAGTGAAAGTGTGAGACAGAAGAGAATGGCTTCCAGCTTCTCAGAGGAGGATTTCACCTGTCCTGTGTGCTGTGACATCTTCAACGATCCTGTCATTCTGCACTGCAGCCACAGTGTCTGTAAAGAGTGTTTGGAGAAGTTCTGGGAGAAGAAAGGATCCAGGGAATGCCCAGTTTGCAGGAGCATATCACCTGTAGATTGTCCTCCACTAAACCTGGCTTTAAGGAGCCTGTGTGAGACTTTCTTACAGAACAGAAGTCAGAAATCTGTGACCTGTGACCTGCACGGTGAGAAACTCAAACTCTACTGTCTGGATGATCAACAGCTGGTGTGTGTGGTGTGTCAGACTTCCAAAATCCACAGCAACCACAAGTTCAGCCCGATTGATGAAGCCGTATCGGACTGTAAGGTAAATAAAATGTGTGACCTGTGCTGTCTGAAAATGTGAGGATTGAGTGTGTTTTACTTGATGCCAGTTTTCTGCCTTAGAAAAAATTATAGATCATTTTATCAGATGTACAGAGGGAGTTCCCAAAATCAGATATGTGCAAGGAGGCAATGCTCGTATTGTGTGTTGCTGAACTCTTTAAATAAGCTTAGATTAGATTACTGATGACAACAGGTGTGTAAACTTTATATATACAAGTTAGGAATCTACACAAAGCCAACCAATACTCCATATTTTAATTGATTAAACATGTCCATTATCAGTCGTGTTCATTTTCAATCATTTACACTTAATTATTAGTCAGTAATATATGTTCTTCATGATAAACTTTGTTTAATAATTATAATTATTACAGTTTTTAAAAGATATCTAAATGTGTTTATCTCCTTACCAGTGTGTGACACAAACATGCAGATTCTAAATTATGTTATTTTTTCAGGATGGGACCAAGAACGCTCTCAAGCCCTTACAGGAGAAACTGAAGCTCTTTAAAGAGCGTGAACTGGCCTGGACTCAGACTCCACAGCATATTAAGGTCTGATTCAATACTGTGATTTTTCCACTATCATATACACCGATGAACCAAAACATAAGAACACTGTGAGCACTCTGACTTTAGGCAGTACCATTCTCAGCAGGTGGCGCTGCACTGTGTGTTGTGTCACATAACTGTAACCAGCATTAAACATTTCTGTAACAGTAGCTCTTCTGTCCATTGTGCCCAGATGGGATAGGATTCATTGCTCTTGTGCACCTTGGGCACCATCACCTTGTCTCCTGTCTGTGGTTTGTCCTTTCTCAGACCCTTGTCAGTAGGTAGGCTACTCACCACTGCTGACCGGGAGCACCCCAGTAGCTTCTTTATTAGATCAAAGCATATTCATGTGTTAGAATGGCCCAGTCAAAGTCCAGACCTAAATCCAAATTGAGAATCTGTGGCAAGACTTTGACATTTTTAATCACATATGCTTTCCATCCAATCTGACTGAGCTTGAGTTATTTTCAAAGAAGAATGGGCAAAGATTTCAGCTTCTAGATGTGCAAAGCTGGTAGAGACATACCCTAAAAGACAGTTGTGCTGCAGCGAATGGTTGTGCTACAAAGTATTGGCTCAGGGGGGCTTAATACAAATTGCACACCACACTTTTCAGATATTTATTTATTAAAAGTTTTGAAACCTATGTATCATTTTCTTTTCACTTCACAATTACTTGCTACTTTGTGTTGGTCTATCGCATAAAAATACATTTAAGTTTGTGGGTGTAACGTGAATAAAATGTGGAAAAGTTCAAGGGCTATGAATACTTATTCACGGCACTGTATGTAAGACATTTATTCTTACAGAATTATTTTATCTTATCTTAGGCATTTTTATCTTCAAAGTAAAAATACTGTATATTATTTTGTTGGTGCATGTCTCAGAGCATGAGTAAACTTATGATTGTCCAGGATGCTTGGAAAAAGATAAGAATAATATCAAGTTTTGATTTAATTTCCCCATCACTGCAGATCCAGGCATTAAACACAGAGAAGCAGATTAAAGAAGAGTTTGAGAAGCTTCACCAGTTTCTCCATGATGAAGAAGCAGCCAGGATATCAGCACTGAGGACTGAGGAGGAGCAGAAGAGTCAGACGATGAAGAAGAAGATTGAGAAGCTGAGCAGAGACATTGAACTACTTTCAGACACAATCAGAGAAATAGAAAAGGAGATGAGTCTGGATGATGTCACGTTCTTACAGGTAAGGATGGTTTAGTCTGTGTATAAACGTCACAGCGCTCTCAGTAATCATGTTCACTCAGATCTGCTTTGTTGTTTTACAGAACTACAAGACCACAGTAAGAAGGTGAGCCGTGTGCTTCCTGTCTCTTATTCCATTCCCCGTTCCTAAAGCAGCCCCACAGCACTGGACTCTGGAATGTGGTTACAGATCTCAGCTCACAGTGCAGAATACAGAGGAACCTTCAGGAGCTCTGATCCATGTGGCTGAACATCTGAGCAACCTCAAGTTCAACGTCTGGGAGAAGATGCAGAACATCGTTCAGTACAGTCAGTCTGAATTTCATTCTCTTTTTTCTGTATGTGTGATCATCAAACACACACACACACACACACACACACACACACACACACACACACACACACACACTAGTAATGAACTTCACTCAATTGTATTTGTGTGTTTGGGTTTTCTTCAGCACCCATAACTCTGGACCCTAACACTGCCCATCCTGTCCTCCGCATGTCTGATGATCTGACCAGCATAAAATACCGTGATCGGAAGCAGAAGCTTCCTGATAATCCAGAGAGATTTGATGAAATTGGTTTCATTTTGGGCTCTGAGAGCTTTGACTGGGGAACACACTGTTGGGACGTGGAGGTCGGAGAGAGTACCTTGTGGATGATAGGTGTGATGTCAGAATCAGCGGAAAGGAAAAGTAATATCCTTGAAAGGAGTGGACTCTGGGTTATGTGTTATGTCAATGGTAAATATGGAGCAATTTCTTCAGCAGAACTAGACAGTTTCGTCTCTGTACCTGAGAAACTTAGGAGGATCAGAGTGAAGCTGGACTGGGAGAGCGGAACACTGTCCTTCATCAACCCACTCACTAATATGAACATACACACGATCACACACAGGTTTACTGACAAACTACGCCCTCTCTTTTTTCTGCTTTGTAATTTATCTCCTCTACAGATCCTTCCACTTAGGAAGTAGCACCCAGAACCAGATTGATAATGTGAAGAGTCAGACTGGACTGAATGGTTTTGATTTTCATGGTGTATCAGAGGTTTTTTCCTAGTTTTTTTTAGGGTTAGTTGCTTGGATTGTACCTTGTAAGATGTTATCAGTTGTTAGTCAGTCTGGATAATGTGGGGTAATCAGGATACCACGGGGTGCAGGTGTAAGTGCTCCCGGAATGAATCTGCAGCTTCATCAATTTTTCTTCTTGTAAACACTCTGCTTCTTAAACACTACTACTCAATGCCTATGCAAAACATTTACAAATAATATGTAGTTTTGTATCTCTTAAATTCATCATAGAAATAGAATTCACTGTCTCAGGGACATGGGAAAATCTAGTGTCTGATTAATAAAAAGTGTGAAGTGTAACAGACTAGAACTGCCTGAAAAAGGAAAAAAGATACATAAATAGATTAAAACTAAATTAATGAGTCTGTTTGAAAAAGTAGAGGTTTTTCTTTTGAAACATAGTAAGAAAACGAAAAATGTACTAACTCAAAGAAATAATCAAGTAAAGCACAGATACCTAAACATATACCTAAATTCAGTAATGAATTACTTGTACTTTTGTTATTTACCACCACTCTCCAAACTATTCACATAGAAATTTACGATTTGGTTTAATCATATCTTATATTCAAAGCCACACCTCAAAGCTTTGCAACAACTACTTGAAGACCAAAGCAGATTTATGGGGGCACTTGAAGACAGAGAGATGAGCATTCAGTAACATCATGAGATGCTCTTCTGAATATTGTGAATCATGCTGGATAACATGGATCATCAGATGTTATACAGACTTGTGGAGTTCATGCCGCTCCAGTGCACACTGTCATTACAACAAAAGGGAGAACATACCAAATACTAATCCTTTTGAAATGTATTAAGATTACTTTCAACGATTCAAATTTTCACTCATTGTTATACTGATTATATGATTTGTAATGAGAAACGTTGTAGTAATTTAGAGAAAAATCAGTGCATTCCTCTAGTGCTCTCAGACTTTTGATCCTCCACTGTATATATGAATGAAAAGGTTAATCCATGTTATATGTAAAACACAAATTTTTCAATCTATTTCTAGTCTTCTAATTTATCTTGAGCAATCTGGTCATCAAGTAATTTGAATCCACTGACAGATAATTTTGTTTTTTAATAGAAATAAAAACCTGATTGAAATGCATTGGTGTCTGTTTTTATTAATATACACCTGCAAACAGAAAAAAGACTTGTGAAAAAAAGAAAATGTGTAAATTTATATAGATGTCTGTGTCTGTGTCTGTGACTGTGACTGTGCCTGTGCCTGTGTGTGTGTGTGTGTGTGTGTGTGTGTGTGTGTGTGTCGGTGGTAGCTGGTGGTTACACATATATACACATATGGTCCCTTCATTTTACTGGTCAGTGATAGCAGCACGCCTCCTTTATCCCTCCAGTTAGTTGTGTTGCAAAATACAAAACTGTGTTACATAATAACACATTTTATCGTTCTAAACTGTAACTATTGTACATAAATTGTAAGTGTTACTGCCATGGATTTATTGAAGTTAGAGAAGTCTGTCATTTTTCTGATTTTTGATTCACTGCTTGACAGCTGGTTTCAAGGTTCCGCCCCTTTTAGATGTCAACCAATCATCATAAGAGAAGCCATGCATTAAGGCAGGATGAATAAAAGCTCACTGTCCAACAAAAGCTGAGATGTTCTCTTAGATGAAATACACACAAAGTCACACTCCGTCCACTGCCAGAGAAGCATTTATTGAAACAGACGGGTAAGACGGGCTTAATGACATCACCTGTCATATATACAGTATATACATGTACATCATACAGCATATAGACCAGATATACTGTATTATATATATATATATTGTGTACATATAGAGAAGAATCTCATTTCAAATTATTAATACGTAAAGTTGTAGTCATATAGTTAAGTCCACAAGTATGTGGGCAGTGAAACATTTTTTGTAATTGGGAATATATACACACCACCATGGATTTGAAATCAAGCAATCAAGATCTGACTGAAGTCTGGACTCATAGCTTTAATTCAATGGGCTTAACAAAAATACTGCATTAACCATTTTAGAATTACAGCAATAAGAGTGTGAAAAGAAAAGAAAGTGAAAGTGTGACACGGAAGAGAATGGCTTCCAGCTTCTCAGAGGAGGATTTCACCTGTCCTGTGTGCTGTGACATCTTCAACGATCCTGTCATTCTGCACTGCAGCCACAGTGTCTGTAAAGAGTGTTTGCAGAAGTTCTGGGAGAAGAAAGGATCCAGGGAATGCCCAGTTTGCAGGAGCATATCACCTGTAGATTGTCCTCCACTAAACCTGGCTTTAAGGAGCCTGTGTGAGACTTTCTTACAGAACAGAAGTCAGAAATCTGTGACCTGTGACCTGCACGGTGAGAAACTCAAACTCTACTGTCTGGATGATCAACAGCTGGTGTGTGTGGTGTCAGACTTCCAAAATACACAAAAACCACAAGTTCAGCCCGGTTGATGAAGCCGTATCAGACTTTAAGGTAAATGAAATGTGTGACATGTGATGTCTGAAAATGTGAGGATTTAGTATTTTGTACTTGTTGCCAGTTTTCTGCATTGTAGGAAAAATCATTGATCAGTTCATCAGGTGTACTTATTTTCCACCATGATTTACAATTAAATTCTTTAAAAATCCTACAATGTGATTTCCTGGATTTTTTTTCTCACTTTGTCTCTCATAGTTGAAGTGTACCTATGATGAAAATTACAGACCTCTCTCATCTTTCTAAGTAGGAGAACTTGCACAATCAGTGGCTGACTAAATACTTTTTTGCCCCACTGTACTTGCATAAGCTTTAGACTGGACTCTTATAGTGTGTTGCTGAGCTCTTTAACTAAGCTTAGATTAGAATTACTGATGACATTAGGGGTGTAAACTCTATATATACAAATTATGAACCTACACCAATTCAAACAATACTCCATATTTTATTTGATTAAACATGTCCTTTATCATTTGTGATCATTTTCATTCATTTATACTTAGTTATTAGTCAGTAATATTTGTTCTCTCATCATAAATTTTGTCTAATAATTATAACTATTACAGCTTTAAAAAAATGCCTAAATGATTTTATCTCCTCACTGCTGTGTAAAACAATGATGCAGACTCTAAATGATGGTAATGTTTTTAAGGATGGGATCAAGAACACTCTCAAGCCCTTACAGGAGAAACTGAAGCTCTTTAAAGACTGTGAACTGGCTTGGACTCAGACTGCACAGCATATTAAGGTTTGATTAAATACTGTTATTTTTCCATTATTGCATGCACCAATAAGCAGTACCGATAGGCAGTACCATTCTCAGCAGGTGGCACTGCAATGTGTGTTGTGTCACATAACTGTAACCAACATTAAACATTTCTGTGACTGTCAATTGTGACCAGATGGGATAGGATTCATTGCTCTTGTGCACCTTGGGCACCATCACCTTGTCTCCGGTCCATGGTTTGTCCTTCCTCAGACCCCTGTCAGTAGGTACTCACCACTGCTGACCGGGAGCACCCCAGAAGCTTTCTTGTTTAAGTTTTCTTGTCGACGGTCCAACCAAGTCTTCTGGCCATAACGATTTATCATTTAAAGTGGTTCAGATCTTGAACATTTCTACCACATCCAACATGTAATCTATGAGAACAGACTGTTCACTTACCATCTAATATAAGTCAGAGCTTAACATGTGCTGTTGTAACCAGATAATCAACATTATTCAATGTTTTGACTCATCAGTGTACATATAGAGCTTAGATATCTTAAAAGGATTATATTATCTTACAGTGTCTAGAAAAGGTATCCATATCCCTTGAACTTTTGCACGTTACACCCACAAACTTAAATGTATTGTTTTTTTTTATTTTATGTGATAGACCAACAGTAGGTAGCAAGTAATTGTGAAGTGAAAAGAAAATGATACATAGGTTTAAAAACTTTTGAAGTCTGAAGTCAGCCCCTGTACTCTGATACCCCTAAATAAAATCCCGTGTGACCAATTGCCTCCAGAAGTCACTTAATTAGTAAATACAGTCCATATGTGTGTAATTTATTCTCAGTGTAACTACACCTGTCCTGTGAAGGCCTCAGATGTTTATTAGAACATTTAGAGAACATTAGTGATCAAATGTCACGCTACCCGGCCGTGCTTACCGTATCTGCCGTCCCCCGGACCAATCAGGGGACCTCACGGCGATCGCACTGATCGCCTCCAGCTGTGAGATCCCCTACTTAAACACGGACGGTGGAGACGGTAGACGCGGATCATTGACGTCATCG
>JAJAGP010007184.1:0-15215 GCA_025084515.1 Ancistrus triradiatus | reverse complement strand
TAAATGAACAACACTCTCCAGATCATCGCATCGCATCGAACTCTGATTTTTCTTCTTTTGAAACCACTATTGCACTATTGATTTTCGATCAATGTGTGTTGTGCTACTCACCTTCTACGCCGACATTCTCCTGAAAAAGTTCCTGAGACTAATTTAAATTGATTATTCCCTCAACGATTATAACCCGCCCAGGCCTTGAGACAGCAAAGTAGCCCCATGATATTCTATCATTTACATTACATCACATTTACAGCATTTAGCAGACGACAGCGTGACAATTGATACAATCTTATAATCCAAGCAATTGTGGGTTAAGGGCCTTGCTCAAGGACCTAACAGTGGCAGCTTGGCAGAGGTGGGATTTGAACCCTGGAACTTTTGGTCCATAGTCCAGTACCTTACCCACTAGGCTACGACAGTCCCACAGTTGTATTCTCATACTATAAAGCCATTGGGTTTTGTCCTTAATACATCTCAGTTTAATTCAGCTTCATAAGCATGGTTGAACATCCAGGAGCTTTTTATCTTTGATAGTCCCTAGCAGATTTCAGAAGTGCAAAATCTGACTTTTTTATCGGCCAGTGCTCCTCAACAACCCAAAACATTCCTCCAATCTCATCTCATTAAGAGAGAAGGCAGAAATATGTTTGTCTATTGTCATATTTTGACAAACATCAGGCCATAGTCTATGACTAAGTAATGGAAACATCGGATCATAAAAGAGATTCACAAACCTTTTCTCACAACAACCCCCATGCTGCCCGTATTACTTGCAAGTAGTTAAGTAATTAATTTGTGTATTTCTGTTGCTATCTGATATGTGTATGCTAAGCTAAACGACCAGTGTTGTGTAGTTTGAGTACTTTCTATAAGGTACTTAACCGGACGTTAAGAATACAGATACATGAAATAGACTTTTAAGTATCAAGATTGTAAAACAACTTTTGTCAACTTTTGTTTAGACACATGGAAAGGCCAGCGTGATCGCATCTTTCATAAATTGATCGTTAGCGCCATCCCCTGCTTACATCTGGTAGTGCTTTATCAAACGAAAATACTGTACTGCCCTCAGTGCCCCGAGTGCGTGTATGAGTGTGTCAGTCTATGTGCCCTACAATGGATTATTGGCGCAATGTCTAGGGTTGTTCCTGCCTTGCGCCCTGTGCTGCTGGCTACGTGACCCTGCTCAGGATCAAGCAGATAAGAAAGTGATGAACAACAGGGCCCTCACGACCCTGACCGGGGGATATTTCAGAAAGCAGGTTTAGTGAAAACTCAGTTAGTTGACTCAGAGTTTACGGATACTCTAGGTTTTCGGTTTCACAAAGCAAGTTCAGCGTAACTTGGAGTCAGTTACTCCAGCAACATACTCCGTGAAGCTAAGCTGTTAGCTAGCAGGTTTACTTCAACTAACCCTGAGTTTCTCCAGGAAAAATGCACTGTAAAAGTTGACAGTAGAACCATAAAGTTTTATGGTTTAAAAAAAAAGCCAAATTACCACCTAAATTCATAGTACAACTGTGAAATAATTCAGGGTCAGTTCATAGTCCACCAAGTTTACAGTTGTACTATGAAATTTCACAGTAGAGCCATTAAGTGGCCAAATTACCATCAAAAATTCATAGTAGAACTGTGAACTTCATAGTCAAACTGTGAAAGTTCACATTAAAGCTGTCAAGCAGTTCACAGTTTTACTATGAACATTCATAGTAAATTTTTTCCTGGGTCTCACATCGAAGCACAAACACTACGGAGAAATCTCCGTCGGGAGAGGCTGATCAGACCCCGCTTTAATGTTTCTTCGTTCCCTGATGGTTATCTGTGTGAGCATTGCCGTTTCTCAGCACAGTCGATCATTTCTATTATCAATCTTCTCCGCTCTCAATCGCTCATATGACACTCCGTGGACACGACCTGAGTTCGGAGCAAATTCTTTGTGTTGCGCTGCAGGTTTTATTTGACACTGGGGAAGTGATGGGCTAATCAGTAATGATGGTAGCAGATTGTGTCTCTCACTGCTTTTGAATCTTGTGCATCAGCGATGTGGTCAGGATTTATATCAGGATTGGTCACTGGATGAGTGGGATATTGTCTGATCACCAGTCAGTGACCAATCCTGATATAAATCCTGACCAGAACAGCTCATGTCCTGCAGTGAGCTCATGTCCTGCAGTGAGCCAACTTATAACATTGCTGTCGGCCAGGCTCAGGATCAGCGCAAGGGGTCAGCAAATAGGGCTGGCAGGGGAACCTTCTGTCTGTAATCATCAAACTCTTCTATGATAGATAATACAAGGATACAGTTTAAATGATCAGTTGCAAATAGAACTAAATATTGATTATGAGAGGATATGGTTATATGTACTGTATATATTCACCAGGGGCAAATCTAGCACTTACTGTACACTCATGAAAACTGTACAAGTCATGCACAGATCCAGGCCACTGTGCTTCCATGTTGCTGATGATGTGGGCTGTATCACATATGATCTTCACAGTGCAGAACAGTAATTAATTATTTAGGCCTTTCTGCACATTAATGTTGTGGGAAAACTTCCTGTTCACTTAATTTCCTTCATTTAGCAAAGAGTACCATCTGTGCAGCCACACTAAAATCATATTAATATTAAAATCATATTAACTGATTCAAGTCTCAAAGCTTCATACTAAATAAATTACTTGTTGCTTAGACTGATGCCTGAAATTCTGTGGGATTTTTCTTTGATCGTTTTAATGTAGGAGTCACATTTCTGACAGCCCAACAGACAGTTGCTTTAGAATATGCTCAGCATCACTGATTTTGTATCGAAAACTCCCCCTGAACAATGGGCTCGTTAAGCAGGACCAGGTTAATGAGCAGAGAAACAAGAACATCAGGAGAGGAACCACAGGGAGAGGATGTAAAAACAATTACAAGAAGAACAATGGTACAACAGTTGGAGAAAATGAAAATGATCTCTGATGACACTCCTCCCACCAGGGCTCAAGAGCCTAGAGAGGAAGCTGTGCTGGATTCTGGACAGCAGTGTGATGAGGAAGAGAAATGGGAGGCAGTGCAGCTCGGCCTGCAGGGTAAAGAGAGTCCACTCCTTAACGGACTGGGAGAAACGATGGAGAGGCTACAGGACCCAGCATGAGGAGCTGCTAAAAGAATGAGAGAAAGATGTTTCAGCACCATCAGATAAATAAACCAACAATAAATCCACCACTAAAAGAGCATTGTGTATTACGTAACCCCTAATATTTTTGTATCATTTGTTTAACTGGATTCTCTTCATATACTTTTAGGACTTGTGTGAAAATCGCCCAATTCCTCACAAACATATACTGTATATGTTGTATATGGGGATCTCCTGAAGTGAAGTGCTAACCACTGCACCATCCTGCCGCCAAATGTTACACAGTGAACTTTTAAAATGCATAACGCATGTCACTTGTAATACTGCAAAGGTTATTTGCCACTTTATTTTTTATTGTCCAGTAAAGGGTTCTGCAATTTGTACGAATGACAGCGTTTAAAATAAATTACAGTGAGGTTTGGACTCAAAAGACGTGTGAATAAAATATTCGAAAACTTTCTTATCCACTGAAGGAGACACTGGAGAAACAGTTAGAGAACCACTGACCTAAGCACATTCAACTAATTAAGCTATTTGCTGTAGAAAGTATTTTAGTAGAATGGATTTTCTCCAACATGGCAACATGTTATTCCCTGCCTCCTGACGCTGTTCGGGACGGCACTTTGAACGTCAGATATGTTTTTAACTCAGGAGGAAAAAAAGAGCCACACATCCATATCAGAGCCACAGTCATGGATCCTGTATCTCTAGTTCAGCTGATTTGTGCCAATAATGGCTCTATGAGCTATAATACGATTGAGGACTCTAGTGGTTATAGCTGGCGTTTTGAAGGGGATGTTCTTGAAGGAAACGATCAGCTCGCCACGGTTTTCATGAACGGAGACAAAACTGTGATCGCCAAAACCAAAGTTAAGCTGTGCAGAGCAAAAGACTGCGGAGGATGCACGAATTTACACCTCTGCAAGTTTTTCCTCTTTGGTGACTGTCAGTACGGCCGAGGAAGGTAAGGGACCTGTGAACCCATGCAATGGGCCTGTATATAAGGGATAATAAGATAAGATAATAAGATAAGTAACTATGTGTAAGTATGTGTATATGAAATAGATATTATGAGAGTTTATATATGGTGAGATAACATAAGATTCTATATATGAGCTGGGTGAGAAAATATAAGGTCTATGAGATGAGTGAGGTAACATAAGATGTCTTTATTTGAGATAGGTGAGGTAAGATAAGATCTCTAAATTAGAGTAATGTGAGATAACACATGGTCTATATGTGTTATATATGTGAGACAGGACAACATAAGTGCTCTATATAGGTAGTTTTTCCACTTCCAAAAGTGTTTTTCACTTTCAACACATTGTTCAATAATTTACATGAAATATTCAAAACTTCATTATAAAATTCTACAGACTTTCTATTAATGATTTTGACTTACTAGAGCTTAATGTGAGTACTTTAAGCATGGTTAATTGGAACAAATTTAACTTATGATGGATTTGTCGAAACGTAACCCCTAAACGTGTATATGAGGCTTTAGTTGATTATTCTGCTTTTTCTAGTTATTCAGTTTCTACTCTTAAAACAACCTCTTTTACCCTGTAGGCGTGGATGCCGTTTCGGCCATGACCTTAACTCGGAGCAGAATAGCAGAGTTCTTCAGATCCATGGTCTCAGTCAACTGGACAGGAGAGAGCTCTGTATTTTATTGCTGCAGAGTGACAACAGCCTTCTGCCTCAGGTAATCATTTTACCGTTACAGTAAAATTGGTGTTTAATATTTACAGGTGTTTAATATTTCATAAACCTTTACAGGTGTTTAATATTTCATAAACCTTTAGCATATGGTGTTTAGGGACAACTTAGTATAATGATGGCCAGAGTTTTGTCACTCCTCAATATGAGATGGGCTTTTAGGCGTTATGGCTCCTAAACTTTATAATTTACTTCTACAAAAAGTGAAATCTCAGCTAAACCCTTCCAGTTCTGTCCTCTCAATGCTCTGCTATAAACTGTTGTGCTTTATCTGTTCTGAGTCAGCTGAGGAACTCTGGGACTCAAATGAAGGGGGAATCCCCTGGTGAGGAGGAAAACAGACAGACAATAAAACCTACTGCCATGCCCTCTGGTTCCAATGAGGGGCACCTCACTCTCATGCCATTGCCAGGGGCCCTCATTATTGCACTCAACACCTCACTGAGGAAGAGGTGGGATATGGAGAGGCGGTTCAGCATTGGGAACCAGTTTTCTTGTGACTGGGCTACTCTGGTTCGTATTCCACCTCTGGTGAGGTGAGGGTTGTCTGTCGATTTTGGACAACGTCCCTCATGGTGACCAGAGAACATGGGCGCAGTATTTTTGAACATGGGTGCAGTATTCAGAGGTCCATAAGACCTCTGAAAGTGTCAAGCAGATCCTCTAAGTCCTCTAAGCAACGATAACTGGGGAATTTGGAAACTGAGGCAACCCCTTGTTCTCTTAGTTCAAACCGATCCTGAACATTTTTTGCAGTATGGCAGGGCATAATAAAGCATTTTCACACCAAGTTCAAATTTACAGAGAAAAAAGATGTATATTAACGCCATCCTTCACACCAAGTCCAAAACTGATGAACCGCAAATATTTTAATTGGAACCTGTAGTAATTTCTTTGTTGTTGGGAGGTGTTAAAATCAGGCTGACCAATCAGAGCTCGGTTGTTAGGCAGAACAGCTCATCCTGCTAGTAGCAGAGCACAGAGGACAAGCAACACGCTGAGAATAAAATCATGGATATTAAAGAAAAGATCTGGTGGAACAGAACTGAAAGGCTGGAGAAAAATGATGATAAAGCTCACAGTGACTGGATGGAACCATTTTCTTGTTTATTTAAGTGCATTCTAATTTGTTCATGTCCACAAAAAACACAAACTAGAGCTTCCTGCACTAATCTTTGCTCATGTTGTTACGGTTCGCCATGCGAACACGATGGCGAATCGTGAAAGTAAAAGAAAAGGATATTAGGACCCAATAGCAGTCAGCTCCAGATGGTAGTAATGAACTGAAATGAGCGAGATAAATAAAACAATAATTAATGGAATGCAAATAAACTCCAGATAAAGAATAAAGTGAGACTTTGTGTGTGTCAGCGTAACTGCCGAAATCTGTTAGCAGGCCGCGCACACACAAAGCTCACGACCGCCCTATGGGGGCAGCGAAATGCTGGTAACACCTGCCGAAGGTGCAAACGCCCCGGCAGCTTATTATACAACTGACGCGCTTTTTACCAACGAAGCCTGCCCACAAAGCCTGAGTTCGCGATCATCGCAGGAAGCGGGAAGTTGTTTTTTCAATACACTGACGTGTTAACGGAAGAACTCTGCTTTCTTAAAGCAAAGCAGAGCGCCGCGCACAATCCCAATGGTTCAATGCACTGAACGTGGGGTTTAACACATGAAATCTGCCCTATTAGAGTGGAGCAGAGCAAGCGCACAAAGCGCGAAGTGTTAAATACCTGATGTGGTTAACGGAAGAAATCTGCTTCATAAAGAAAACAGAGCGCAGCGCCGAAGCGCCAATTGTTTCAATGCCCTGACGTTTTAACAAATGAAATCTGCCTATAAAGTGAGGCAGAGCACAGCGCACGAAGCGCACAAGTGTTTTTTAAATACACTGAACGTTTTAACAAAAGAAGCTGCTTCTTAAACTAAAGTAAGCACAGCGCACGAAGCGCGAAGTGTCTGAATGCACTGACGGGATTAGTTGAGGGGGTCTCTGCATGGAACGAGGCTGAGATCAGCGCTTGAGGCGCCTGGGAATAGAAGCGCAAAATATTAATGAAACGAATGGTAACTAATACAATAACCGGGGAAAGAAAATACAGTACGGCGCCTGATAGCGCTGGGAGAGAGAGTAGGAAGCCAACAAGCCGAGAGCGCTCAGTGTAACGAACTGAGCCCCATGCAATCGACGAACGAGCTCTCTCTAGGAATCGCTTTCTACACAGAATCAGGGCTGCAGGGGAACGCAGCCGCGCAGCCTGAGCGTGAGAGCGGTGACGCGCTGTGCGGGCTTCAGAGACCGATTTCGGGTTCTGAAGCAATGCGATGCGTTTCACGGTACTGTGTGTGTGACACAGCATGAAACGGACGGCCAGAGCCCGGACGAAAGCGGGAAACGAGCCCACCGCTCGGATCCGAGGCTGCAAAGCCCAAAGTGAGGCAGTAGAGGTGAGGGACACGCGGGAACGCGCAACGCCGGGGCGAGCGCACCTCAAAACGCCGAAGCGGAACCGCGAATGGGCACAAGCGCAATTACAGGCCGGTTCTGACCCTACGCTAAATCAACCCCCTGGATTACCTCCGAATCTCCAGATTCGTACTCCGGCTGAGCCCCTAAAGCGGGCCCAGTCTACCAAAGTCCCTAACACGAACCGTACCGACGCGACAGCGCGAATGAGACCCCCGAAAGTCTCTTAAAAACAAAAAACCGTAGCGTCCCTAAGCACAGCAAAAACCCTGATATAGATGCCACGGGAATCAGTAGGATAAAGGCGATGGTGCAACGCCTGTCATGCCAAACAAGCTCTTAAATAGAGCCACTGACAGGTGTGTTGCAATCGTGCCGTAATCAAGTGACAAGCCACGATCGCAGGTCTGGAGGATCCCGCGCCAAAGCTGAACCAATACTGGCCTCGTACTGTCAGCTTGGCAGCATCCCCCCATACGCGGGGATGTATAGAAACCCGCACTTGGGATAAACATTGGTCACTAGCGGCCACTGTGCAACCACGTAACAGTACCCCCCCCCCGAGGCGGCGTCCCCGCCGGCCCCAAAAGTTAACCCAATATCCCCCCTGGCCTGTCCGCACACGCTCAGGGTTAAGCGTCTGCACACGGGTGGGCGCCAGCCTACAGGGTCAGCCCCAGCGGGTGTTAGTCAAAATAAAAGGCCGGTGCGGGTCGTGCCAAATGGCGCGGGCCCAGCTTAGCTCAGGGTCGAGCACGGCGTGAATCTTACAAAACATGAACGACCCCAGGGGTAGACCAGACCAGCACTGCTGCTCAACCATAGAGGGCAATGGCTCACGGTTTGGAAGCTGAGAAGCCGTGCCGGGTTGTCCAGATCCCCTGGCTTACGGAATCGGCACCTCAGTGAACTGATTGCCATGGCTCAGGTTCAAGGCTGGGCAGGGCTAAGTGCACAGGCATAGGGTCAACAGGAGGCGCGCGATCTCGGGCAAACGGAGCGTAGTTGCTCAGGTTCTCATCTTGGCGGCGCTGAGTGCCCAGGTACAGGGTTCGACGGGCCTCGGCGAGCTCGGGAACGGAGCGTAGTGCTCATGTTCACTGCTTGGAGCGCTATGTGCCCCAAGTACGGGATCAACCGGCGCTGGCGAGCTCGGGAAAAGCGAGCTAACGGCTCGGTTCGCAGCTAGGCTGCGCTATGTGCCCAAGTACGGGGTCAACGGGCGCGGCGAGATCGGAACGGAGCGTAACGGCTCAGGTTCGCAGCTAGGCGGCGCCATGTGGCCCAAGTACGGGGTCAACGGGCGCGGCGATCCTCGGGAACGGAGCTTAATGGCGCAGGTTCGCAGCTAGGCTGCGCTATGTGCCCCAAGTACGGGTCAACGGGCGCGGCGAGCTCGGGAACGAGCGTAAACGGCTCAGGTTCGCAGCTGGCGGCGCTATGTGCCCAAGTACGGGGTCCCAACGGGCCGCGGCTTAGCTCGGGACCGGAGCGTAATGCTCAGGTTCGCAGCTAGGCCGGCGCTATGTGCCCAAGTACGGGGTGTCACGGCGCGCGAGCCTGTGGAACGGAGCGTAACGGCTCCGGTTCGCAGCTAGGCGGCGCTATATGTGCCCAAGTTACTGGTGCAACGGGCCCGGGAACGTGCGTACCGGCTCAGTTCGCAGCTATGCGGCGCTATGTGCCCAAGTACGGGTCACGGGCTCGGCGATCTTGGAACGGAGCGTAATGGGCTCCGGTTCGCAGCTAGGGCTGCGCCATTGTGCCCAGTACGGGGTAACGGGCGGCGGCGAGCTCGGACTGGGAGCTAATTTCTTCATGTTTTCTCAAGCTGGGGGGCGCTGTACGCTCTCGCCCTTTTCCAGCTTGACCGTCCAGTGCACTCGTTGAACGGGGCCCGGCTGCGCTGTGAAGCCCTCTCCGTGGAGCCGATGTGCACACACACGGGGTGCTTAAAGAGTGCACGTGGGGCTCCTGTAACGGGGACAGGGGCGGCACCACTGCCTCACCGTGGATCTTGTGCTCAAACACGGGGGTTGCGTGTGCCGGCGGCCTCAGGCCAGGCCCAAGGTTCCATAGGCCAGGGGCGGGTCTGACTGGCCCTATGCGGGACTTAAGGATGCGGCAAGCTCTTGAACAGAGCGTAGTTGCTCAAGAACTTTAAACTGGTGTCCCCGTTAAGGTCAGGTACCAGCGGAGCAGAGCAAGCCTGTTTGCCTACAAGAACTCAATTCCTTCAAGGATGGAGTTGAGACAAAGAATGATGCTCTGGATGCGAACGCTAGGTGGCGCTAACATTCCAGGTACAAGCTTAACGGGCGTGAGCGGGGGTGGACGGCTGGAAGCAGGCGAATCCTCAGTCCTCCCTGGTTTCCGGATCGTATATGCGCAATCTCTGGCGAATGGCCAGATCGCACAATGCGGCCAGGGAGGCGCGGTAAGGAGGCATAAGTTCATCGCTCCAGACAATCATCACGACCGCTTTCAAAAACAGCCATGAGCAGCAGGTTTTCATCCAGACCACTCTCTTTCTGGCTCAGCACAGAAATCCTCCACATACTCGATCACAGACCGCCTCCCCTGGGTAATTTCCAAACACCCGGTTGTGGGTCCCGGGTTGGGATAATCAGTGTGGGTAGAATTCTCCGAGCGGTGGAGGGTTTTGGAGTCTTCAAGCGGGGCGTAAACCCGATCCAGATATATGGATAACCACAATGCTTGCTGGGTAACGTGGGGGGCGCTACCTTCCACGGCGAGGTCTGCGTGACCCAGGATGGTCAGACGGCAAACCAGTCCCCAACCCATCGGAAGTCGAAGGAGGGACCCCCCAAGAGCCAAGACGAGACCCAAGAGCGTCCGCTGACGATGGTAACGAGAGGTGGGGACCGTCTTTTAAAGAAGTCCCAGGAGCTGACGGCTGGTCCTGGTTTGGTCCACCTTCTGTCCGGTTCGCCAGGCGAGCACGATGGCGAATCGTGAAAGTAAAAGAAAGGGATATTAGGACCCAATTGCAGTCAGCTCCAGATGGTAGTAATGAACTGAAATGAGTGAGATAAATAAAACAATAATTAATGAAATGCAAATAAACTCCAGATAAAGAATAAAGTGAGACTTTGTGTGTGTCAACGTAACTGTCGAATCTGTGAGCAGGCGCGCACACACAAAGCTCACGACCGCACCTATGGGGGCAGCGAAAGGCGGGGTAAAGCCACCTGCCGAAGGTGCAAAGCGCGGCAGCTTATTATACACACACTGACGCGCTTTGACCAACGAAGCCTGCCCATAAAGCTGAGCAGCGATCAGTGCAGGAAGCGTTTTAAATACACTGACGTGGTTAACGGAAGAAATCTGCTTCTTACAGCAAAGCAGAGAGCAGCGCACGAAGCGCCAACTGTTTCAATGCACTGACGTGTTTAACAAACGAAATCTGCCTATTAAAGTGAGGCAGAGCACAGCGCACGAAGCGCGAAGTGTTTTAAATACACTGACGTGTTCAACAAATGAAATCTGCCTATTAAAATGAGGCAGAGCACAGCGCACGAAGCGCGAAGTGTTTTAAATACACTGACGTGTTTAACAAATGAAATCTGCCTATTAAAATGAGGCAGAGCACAGCGCACGAAGCGCGAATTGTTTTAATACACTGACGTGTTTAACAAAGGAAATCTGCCTATTAAAAATGAGGCAGAGCACAGCGCACAAAAGCGCGAAGTGTCCAAATGCACTGACGTGTTTAACAAATGAAATCTGCCTATTAAAATGAGGCAGATCACAGCGCACAAAGCGCGAAGTGTCTAAATGCACTGACGTGATTAAACAAAAGAAATCTTATCTGCTTCTTAGACTAAAGTAGAGGCACAGCGCACGAAGCGCGAAGTGTCTACATGCACTGACGGGATTTAATTGAGGAGTCCCCTGCATGGAACGAGGCAGAGATCAGCGCGTGAGGCGCCTGGGAAATGAACGGAAAATATTAATTGAAACGAAATGGTAACTTACAATAATCGGGGACAGAAATATAGTACGGCGCCTGATGCGCTGGGAGAGAGAGTAGGAAGCCAACAAGCCCTAGAGCGCTCAGTGTAACGATGAGCACCATGCAATCGACGAACTAAGCCTCTCCGCTAGGATCGCTCTCTACAACAGAATCAGGGCTGCATGAACGCAGCCACGCAGCATAACGTGAGAGCGGTGACCGCTTTGCGGGCTTCAGGACCGATTTTCCGGTTCTGAGCAATGCGATGCTTTTCAGCATTCAACGGTAACTGTGTGTGTTGACACAAGCATGAAACTGCGCCATAGCCGTACGAAAGCGGGTAAACGTAGCCCACCCGCTCGGATCCGAGGCTGCAAGCCCAAGTGAAGGCAGTATAGGTGAGGGACCGCGGGCACGCGCAACGCCGTGGTCGAGCGCACCTCAAAAGCCAAGCGGAACCGGCGAATGGTCAAAAGCGCAATACAGGGGGGCCGGTTCTGACCTACGCTAAATCTACGCCCTGGATTACTCGAATCTCCATATTCGTACTCCGCTGAGCCCCTAAAGCGGGCCCATTCTACCAAAGTCCCTAACACCAACCTACCGCGCGACAGCGCGAATGAGACCCCCGAAAGTCTCTAAACACAAAAACCGTAGGTCCCCTAAGCACAGCAAAACCCTGATAATAAGACTCCACGGGAATCAGTAGGATGAAAAGCGATGGTGCCGACGCCTGTCAGTGCCAAACAAAAGCCTCCTTAAATAGAAGCCACTGACAGGTGTGTGCAATCGTGCCGTAATCAATCAAAGTTGACAGGCACGATCGCATGGTCTGAGGATCCCGAGCCAAAGCTGAACCAATACTGGCCTCTACTGTCAGCTTGGCAGAATCCCCAGACTGCTGGGGAGGTAGTAGACCGCACTGGGGATAAACAGTGGCCACTAGCGGCCACTGTGCACCACGTAACACATGTCTTTGTTTTTGTAAGTTGGCAATGTGAAAAAGACACGGTGAAATGTCTGTGATACATTAAGAGAAGGGAATTTAAAGAAAGCAAAAGCGGACAGGGAGTTTTCAGAGCGTGAGACAAAAAACATGGCACACTTGGTGTGAAGGTCCCACTACGTTAAAATTGCATCTGTTTTTTAAGTGCGAAAAAATCGTACTGGTGTGAACAGGCCTTTATCCGGCTGAAAGAGATCCAGCACCTGTAAGGAATACCATTGTCATAAAGGGGTGCACTTGGTCTGCAACAGTATTTAGGTAGGTGATACATGTCAAAGTAACACTGAGATGAATGCAAAGACCCAAAGTTTCTCAGCAGTCAATCTTATTCCCTTCACCTGTCAGCGGTTTTAATCTTGTGGCTAATTGGTTAGTGATTACTTTAATTATCCAGCTAATCCTAGTATTAGTCTGTAATGTTCTTGACAAAGAGTTTAATGTGAGCCCTCAACATTATCTGCAAAGGGCAGGTGTGGCTGCATGTTCTCATTCCAGCCATGTTACAGCCTGATAGTTACACAGTCTAAAAGTCAGTGATTAATTGATTAACAAGCACAATGACATGTAGCTCCTGCTCAGTTGGCGTAAAGCCATTTACAAAGTAAGCATTTAAAAGGCAGAGGTTTATTGTGAGAGCTTTGCCGTATAGTATATGAACTTCAGTAGTAGCCTGTAAAATTATTCACAATATAACTGTCAGAAATTGGACCAGATGGTTTGTTTTAAAGCCTTTACCAGGGTGCTGGAGAGGATTCTCAAACCTAGGATGCATTTGTATTTATGTCATTTAGCAGACGTCCTTATCCAGAGCGACTTACAACTGATACTAACTTACAGTCCAAGCAATTGTGAGTTGAGGGCCTTGCTCAAGGACCCAACAGTGGCAGACTGGCAGAGGTGGGATTTGAACCCTGGACCTTAATCCAATACCTTAACAGCTAGGCCACCACAGACCCATAAGGAGTAACAATGTGACTTTCAGGCAATGTAACAGTATACCTGCTATTTAAAAATAAATTAAGGACACACCCAGATTACCTATTTATGGTTATGTAATAAATAGTATACCACATTTAGTTCTGACCCAGCAATCTGATTGGCTGAGAGATGATTTTCCCGTGACTTTATTGACGATACCGGCGCTCTGACCGGCGCTCTATAAGTATTACTCCGCGGCATACACACGTAACCTAGTAACGACGCCTGCCCTAAAAAGCAGCCAAGTTATAATGAGTAAAACCCTGGTGAAATGAAAGCTATCATTAGTTTATAAAATCTGTTGGTTTTGGAAACGATTGAAATTTGGAAGATGAAGCTATTAATGACCAACCGGAAGCTCTGGAAAATCCAAACAATGTCAGTCCTTTAAATCAAACGTCCGGCTCTTGATGGATTCACAGCTCGACTGAAGATCAGGTTTAGTCCCACCAACAGAAATGACCTGAATCAGCTTCATCCCTCACAAAGACGTCGTTTGCTGGAGTTAAACTCGGCTCTTTCATTAAACACCATCCGCGGCTGATCGGACCTTCATTCCTCTGACAGGTTTGTTACCTGTAAGTTCAGCTCTAACCCAGAGAAGCTGCTGATGCTCTGTGACTCTGCCCTTACATTTCTGACTGATCAGATTAACATTAAGAGCTTCATCATACACATTTATAATCACTAATCAAACAGGATCCTAGACTTTGGTTCTAACACCGGGATCTCACTCCGATTTGCTTCAGTCGGTAGAACAGTGGATCTTAGTAACAGCCTGCCTTATGAACCCCACCCGTTTTATTTGCTGAATGTAAATAAACTTTATTTTTAATGAATTAAAACTTACCAATCAATATATTTGTGTTTATTGTCTGTATAATAAAGTTATTGGTCATTTTGTTCCTCGACTTTAATGAATGAAAGGCTTAGCCGCGGGGGAATGGCAGAATGGAACTATTTTACCTCATGGAAAGCTGATAAACAAATCATTTTCCTATCAATAAATGGCGATAATGGAACTGTGGTATAATTGCAATAATACACTCGCTTTAGCGTGAGATATTGGCACGGGTGTTCTGATCTATGACAGCAGAACCTCCCAATCTGCCAGTCTCTCACGTTAAAGCACTTCCTCTCGTGTATTATTGCTTAATTTTGACCTATTAAAATCATCCTTCACAGTGTAGCAGGATGTGGCAACAGTTATTACTTTCCACAGTTGCTTGTGTTATTATTATTATTGCTGTTTGTGGGGGAACTTGTTGCTGGGCACTTAACAGTCTCTCTCTTTTTTTTGAGCCATGCACTATTCATATTCGGTAACATGGTTGGGCTCCAAGCGTTGAAAGCGATTGGTGGTACAATAGAATCTCGGAAATCAAGCGCGTCTTTATTTGACCAAATTAGACATCGAATGGTCGGTTCAAAATGTTTTTGTGCCCAAATTCAAACAAAAACTTTAAACCTTTGAAATCCAAAGTTGAACGGATGAATTCCAGGGTTCTGCGGTAGTACCTTTGGTTGCTGAAACTGCATTTTTGTTTGGTATTAGCTACTTGGTGTTTGAGATTTTCTCCATGTTGCTTCCATGTCACTGACTGCACAGGCCAAAGCCCTGTGACTGCACACACAATAGTATGTTCTGAAGGGGACAGACCATGAACACACAGTGGTGAAAGTATTAATAGATGTTAAATAAACAGAATTAACAAAAAAAAGAAATAAACGCCATGGACAAGATTACATGTGACGCCGTGCAAGGAGTGAGGAGACAAACGCAAGCCACAGATAAGGTACGCAGGTTTATTTTGGAAGACAAACAGAGGAGGACTGGAGGGAACGGCAGACTAGGGTAGGGAACCTCGTAGAGAAGCGTGAGTGTGAGGGTGAGTGGTGGTTATATGCGTTTGGGAGGAAGTCCGGGATGAGGCACAGGTGCATGTG
>JAJAGP010007183.1:0-15227 GCA_025084515.1 Ancistrus triradiatus | reverse complement strand
TACCCTCTTCTTCCATGGTCATGCCTTTGTAATGTGTGCAGCATGTGGTTTTGCATTATCTTGTCTTTGTCGTCTTGAAAGCAGCTTATTTTGCTCTAAAATCTCAATGTACTTTTCTGCATTAATGCTTCCAAGGGCACTGACCCAACCCCATAACATGACAGAGCCTGGCTTTGTCTAGATGATCTTCTCCATCTTTGGTTCAGAGCACAAGCTGTCCATTTCTTCCAAGAAAAAGATTTGACTGAGCACAATACACATTTCCACTGTGTGATAACACATCCAGATGCTTCCGAACCCATGGCACTTCTGGACATGGTTACCATAAGTCTCCTGAAAAGTAAGGTTATAAGTGGCATTTGTGAATGTAAAGCTGTATTGTAGTGCTTGCCAAAGATGCCAAAGTATTCTGTTGCCCGTGTGGTTCTATCAGGTATTGATGAATGGTGGTTCTTGTTGCAGTGCCGTCTGAGGGTTCAGAGATCACGCCTCTCCAGTTTAGGATTGTGTCCTTGCCCTCTATGCACTGAAATTCCTACAGATCCCTTGAATCATTTAATGTTATCAAGTGCCATAGAGGAAGACATCTGCAAATCCCCATTTCTTTGAGGAGCATTGTTTTTAAACATTACATTTATTTTCTCATGTATTGTTGATACTCCTTTTCTACCAAGTAATGATTATAATCGCCTGTTGGTGTCACCTGTTTGAAATCACATCATTATTTAGTATTTTTTGTTTCTTATTTTACCTCATGACTTCTTTTGGAATGTGTTGCAGGCCTGAAATGTAGGAATGGGTGTATTTTAACAGATGAAATGCAGTTGACCAGACAAAACATGAAATATCTTGGGTCATACTGTCTGCAATGAAATTAAAGTCAAAGCATTTTTTTCTGATATGGGGTTGTATATTGTGGTGTTAATATACAACCCCATATCAGAATAAAGACCCTGGTATATGTGTGGTACATGTGGTGAACAAGACCCTGCTCGTGTTATAGAGGCATGTCCAATCCATAGATAACAGACTGCACAGAGTAGTTTGTGCCACTATATTACGCTGACATCATTGACATGGGGTACGTGGGGTTTTAAATGTACAGGAACTTGGTAGAAATATTTCCATAGTGTCCCATTATCCAAATATTTCCTATTTGAATTATTTTCCAGAAAGAGATTCATTCAAATAGCAGGGTTCAACTGTATATACCTACAGATGCTTAAATAATACTTTTACATCTGTCATCTCTGTTCTTCCTGCAAGATGATTTAAAGGTTCGTTATGTGGTGAAATATTGTTTTATACTTTATTATTCAATATGGCAGTACATGTTGGACAATTTTAAAATTCTATATACAGGTATGCACTACATAATATCTATTCGGACAACATTCATTTGCATATACGTCCATTTAGTAAATAGTCAATAACGGTACACTTCAGCATAGCATATGGCTTTGCTAAATATGCCATATAATATGCTGTTCAGACAAAATTGCAGTTTCACTGATCCTTGGATCCTGGCATTCATGTGGATGTTACTTTGACACATACAGTGGTGTGAAAAAATGTTTCCCCCCTTCCTGATTTCCTATTTTTTTGCATATTTGTCACACTTAAATGTTTCGGAATATCAAACCAATTTAAATATTAGTAAAAGAAAAAACAGGTTGTAAATGAAGGTGTTTATTATTAAGGGAGAAAATATCCAAACCTACATGGCCCTGTGTGAAAAAGTGATTGCCCCCCCCTTGTTAAAACATATTATGGTTCATCACACCTGAGTTCACTGTCTAAAGCCACACCCAGGCCTGATTATTGCCACACCTGTGCTCAATCATTACTTCACTTAAACAGGACCTTCTTGAAACAGTGAAGTACAGCAAAAGATCCTTAAAAGCTACACATCATGCCAAGATCCAAAGAAATTTAAGAACAATTGAGAAAGAAAGTAACTGAGATCTATCAGTCTGGAAAGGCTTATAAAGCCATTTCTGCCATTATCCACAAACGGCGAAGACATGGAACAGTGGTGAATTTTCCCCGGAGTGGCTGGCCGACCAAAATTACCCCAAGAGCGCAACGATGACTCATCCTAGAGATCACACAAGACCCCACAACAACATCCAAAGAACTGCAGGCCTCACTTGGCTCAGTTAAGGTCAGTGTTCATGCCTCCACCATAAGAAAGAGGCTGGGCAAAAATGGCCTGCATGGCAGAGTTCCAAGACGAAAACCACTGCTGAGCAAAAAGAACATTAAAGCTCGTCTCAATTTTTCCAGAACAAATCTTGATGATCCCCAAGAGTTTTACGAAAACATTCTGTGGACTGACGAGACAAAAGTTGAACTCTTTGGAAGGTGTGTCCCCCATTACATCTGGTGTAAAAGTAACACAGCATTTCAGAAAAAGAACATTATAGCAACAGTAAAATATGGGGGTGGTAGTGGATGGTCTGGGGCTGTTCTGCTGCTTCAGGACCTGGAAGACTTGCTGTGATAAATGGAACGATGAATTCTGCTGTCTACCAAAAAATCCTGAAGGAGAATGTCCGGCCATCTGTTCGTGACCTCAAGCTGAAACGAACTTGGGTTCTGCAGCAGGACAATGATCCAAAACACACCAGCAAGTCCAACTCTGGCTGAAGAAAAACAAAATGAAGGCTTTGGAGTGGCCTAGTCAAAGTCCTGACCTGAATCCTATTGAGATGCTGTGGCATGACCTTAAAAAGGGCGTTCATGCTCGAAAACCCTCCAGTGTGGCTGAATTACAACAATTCTGCAAAGATGAGTGGCCAAAATTCCTCCACAACGCTGTAAAAGACTCACTGCACGTTATCACAAATGGTTGGTTGTAGTTGTTGCTGCTAAGGCCCAAGCAGTTATTTGGTTTATCGGGCAGACACTTTTCCACACCACTGTACCACCTACCTAAACATATATACACAGTGTCTGTATGTGACATGGATCACCGTGGTGGTGGGTTAGTGTCTTAAGCACCATCCAAGCATCTGATAAATATTCATTCATTTATTCATTCATTTACTTATCCGTTTAATCCTAGTCAGACTCAAGGGAAAGCCGGTGTCTATCCAGCAGCACAGGGTGCAAGACAGGAACAACCCTAGACAGGGGGCAAATTTTTCATAGGGCACACGCACTCACACACTAAGGTCGGGATTGAACCGGGGATGCTGGAGCTGTGAGGTGACCACGCTAATTGCTGCGCCACCATGCCACCCAGTTGATAAAATATGTTCTTAATGTTGTGGTTTGGACACATTCAATCAGCCGTGGATCAGTCCAGCTCTCAGAGTAATGGGGATTATGGTATGTTTTTATTTCATTTGCTGCTTTGTTGTAAATCTTTTAATGGTGTTTAAGTACACATTGAAGAAAGACACATCATTCCAAAGTGTCCATGTTGTTGTGAATAGTGACAATAAGGACCCAGGACATCACTGTCTGTCCAAAATGAAACTAATTTGTCTTATTTTTAATTTCTTATTATTTTACCTTATTTATCATTTCTGTATATATTTATTTTTTTCTACACACACACACACGCGCACACACACACACATATATATTGTATTACTATTGTTGTTTTAATGTTTTTTGTTTTATTTATCGATGGCAAATGTATCTGAATTATCTTTTCAGTTGTCCAGGTTATGCTTGAGAGTTTGTAGGTGTGTGTAAATGGGGTTTGAAATCTGACATGGTAGAATAATGATTTACTTACGGTGAACTTTGTAGCCAGTAGTCAATATCCAGCGAGTACAGTTTATAAATATATTTTAATGAGTGCATTTTCCAGGTATATTTTGTTAAACATAAAAAACAATCATGTGTTAAGGTAAACAGTTTATGACTGGATGTGTGAGTCACATAAAACATTCAAATAAAATTGTTTCTAAAAAATATTGTGCCTAATCTCAGATGTGTGGTGTGTGTGGTTGAAAATGAATATATTATATAGCGTAACTGAAATAGCACTGTAGCTAGTAATTATTTGAAGTAGTTCATATAATTGTTAAAAAGAAGCCATTTCATCTCCATTTGTCTCTATAACAGCCTGACTGTGGGCATTTTTTTTTTCAACCACAAGAGCATTAGAAAGGCCGGTCGTAATCTTTTAGCCATGTGATTTAAAGGCTAAGCTTCTTCAAAAACTGAACAGTGAAAAACCTAAATAAGCACCATTTACATTATTCTGGAGTCAACACATTTACTCATAGCAAGAAAATGGTAGAAATGGGTATGAAAGCTCACCTCAGAGAAGGGTGGTGTTACAGGTACATGCTAAGGTTAGCCACATTAGCCATTAGCGATTACTAGTCAGTTAGCTTTGGCCAACTTGCTAAAATGTCTGTTTTACACCAGACTTGGTTTTCACTGCTTCAGTCAGTTATTTTCTAGTTATCTAAATCTGACTGAAATGGTGCTGATGTGATGTTAAACTGCTGAATCAACACTGATTCCTTGTGTTCATTTATTTTTGATTTTGCTTGTTATGTTTGCTATTGATTCAGTCCTGAGAAATCAAATGTGTTGAACACTGAACCAAACCTGTTTCATTACTACCCACTTGCACTAACTGGTACAGTGGTGTTTGAAAGTTTGTGAAACCTTTTCTATATTTTTGCATAAGTATGACCTAAAACATCATCAGATTTCCAGAAGTCCTAAAAGTAGATAAAGAGAACCCAGTTAAACAAATTACACAAAAATATTATACTTGGTCATTTATTTATTGAGGAAAGTGATCCAATATTACATATTAGTAAGCGGCAAAAGTATGTGAACCTCTAGGATTAGCAGTTAATTTGAAGGTGAAATTAGAGTCAGGTGTTTTCAATCAATGGGATGACAATCAGGTGTGAGTGGGCACCCTAAAATCTATCAAAGTCTGCTCTTCACAACACATGTTTGTGGAAGTGTATCATGATATGAACAAAGAAGAATTTTCTGAGGACCTCAGGAAAAAGAGATTGGTTGAAATGCTCATCAGGCGGTAAAAGGTTATAAAAAAACCATCTCTAAAGATTTTGGAACTCCACCAATCCACAGGTCGACATATGTTACAAATGGAGGAATTCAAGAACCACGGTTACCCTCTGTACCCCTCCCCGGAGTGGTCGACCAAACAAAGATCACTCCAAGAGCAAGGCGTGTAATAGTTGGCGAGGTCACGGTGTGTACCCCATGGGAACTTCTAAAGCAAAAAGGCCTTCTCTCAACATTGGCTAATGTTAATGTTCATGAGTCCACCATCAGAAGAACACTGAACAACAATTGTGGTGTGCATGGCAGGGTTTGCAAGTAAAAGCAACTGCTCTCCATAAAGCACATTGCTGCTCATCTGCAGTTTGCTAAAGATCACGGTGGGACAAGCCCCGAAGGCTTACTGGAAGAATGTTTGTGGGACGGATGAGACCAAAAAATAAAACTTTTTGGGTTTAAAAGAAAAACGTTATGTTGGAGAAAGGAAAACACTGCATTCCAGCATAAGAACATTATCCCATCTGTGAAACATGGTGGTGGTAGTATCATGGTTTGGGCCTGTGTTGCTGCATCTGGGCCAGGAGGCTTGCCATCATTGATGGAACAATGAATTCTGAATGATATCAAAGAATTCTGAAGGAAAATGTCAGGACATCTGTCCATGAACTGAATCTCAAGAGAAGGTGGGTCATGCAGCAAGACAACGACCCTAAGCACACAAGTCGTTCTACCAAAGAATGGTTACAGAAGAATAAAGTTCATGTTTTGGAATGACCAAGTCAAAGTCCTGACCTTAATCCAGTGGAAATGTTGTGGAAGGACCTGAAGTGAGCAGCTAATGTGAGGAAACCCACCAACATCCCAGAGCTGAAGCTGTTCTGTACGGAGGAATGGGCTAAAATTCCTCTAAGTCCGTGTGCAGGACTGATCAACAGTAACAGGAAACACAGGGGGTCACACCAGATACTGAAACAAAGGGTCACATACTTTTGCCACTCACTAATAAGTAATATTGGATCATTGTCCTCAATAAATAAATGACCAAGTATAATATTTTGTCTCATTTGTTTAACTGGGTTCTCTTTATCTACTTTTAGGACTTGTGTGAAAATCTGACGATGTTTTAGGTCACATTTGTGCAAAAATATAGAAAAATCTAAAGGGTTCACAAACTTTCAAGCACCACTGTAAGTGGCTGTTATCAATGCTGTAATAAGGTACAATTTGAGCAAGTTTGCATTGACTGATATTTTGTGGGCAACGCCACAGAGCTAAAGCTAGTGAGAGCATAGAGCCAGGTACAAGCCAACAGCTCCTGTCTTTCTTTAGCAGTTGTTTCTGTATGCTGTCATTTATAATTCTTAGACATAAAGAAAATCAGAATCGGACAGTCATATACTTACAAAATCGGACATCGGAATTGGCCAAGAAAATTGCAACTGGTGCATGTGTACCCACTCATGGTTGAGTAATAGTCATTCTTACAGTAGCTAGGATTTTAGGTAAAACAGTGTTAGTACATTTTAAAGGAATATACTTTAAGCTACTACAAACTTAAACTAGATTACACATATATATTAATTATATATTTCACATATATATTATAGTCTTAGTCTAACTAAGGCAATGTAACTTCTGGAAGCAAATGATGGTTCTGTTTCCCTTGTCTCAAATTTAATCAGAAGTCACTACATAAAGTCAGCTGAATATGGCAACAGCATCCATTCTATCCATTTGTATTATTAAATGTGAAAACAGAACAAAAACATTTCAATCTGCCCTCAAACAAAGTTGGCAAAAATTCACACTTGCAAATCTTAATGTCAGACTATTGAAAATAAAACATATTTATTGATTGGATATTGAGCGAGAAGAGCAATAACTTGTTTTTCTTTGTTAAAGGATCTCGGTGCAGACTGTATTTAGGCCTGCAGAGAAAGGACTGATCTATTGTTTGAATCGATTGTTGATATTGAATAACAATTGAAAAAGTTCAATTTATAATTAGTTACCTCAGACAGACGCGTTGGACTCGGCTGGCCTCAACAACAGTTTCCGAGTCCACCTATCCCAGACTGAGACAAGAGCGAGTCCAAATGAGGATGACAGAGAAGAGACTGAGACCACCTGCTTATGGTGTGTATACTTGAGCTCTTAATAAAGTTGGTTGGTTACTAATTGGATGACGTTTATTGCATTTTATACACATTTACCTTTAAAACACATGCACTGGGCTCTAGGTCTCTGCTTTGAAGCAGATGTAGGTGTCTGTTTAATTTACTTTCTGACAGTTGTGTTTTAATGGGAAGTCTTGAGTAAGGAAGTAAGGAGGCGACTGACACCAAGGCAAGGCCACGGGCCCAGCAGAGAAAAACTGGATACAATGGGAAGAAGATTCCAGAACCTGGTTCTTAGAAATTACATCATGTACAATAAAGGTATAAAAAGTGGCCTTCTCAAAAAGTGGAGCAGTCTCTTCTGTCCTGTGACTTGGTTTGTCAAGCCAAAGTAAACGTTTTATATTATTTTTCCTTCACTCCAAGCGTTGACTGAATCATTTAACTGTTTTGTACTTTGTTCTGAGTAGGTGATTTATTCCATGACAAGTTGTGCTTAGATCTGGAACATCTTGTTTCTAATGTTTGTCACCCATACCAACAGTTTCTGCAATGTGAAGATCTTTTTTAATAACTATAAATTCTCACATAATGGCCACTGTAATCCATTTTTGTTTACCCCCATAATATTAATTCATTTTAATTTACCAACCGTGAGTTACAATTAAATTCTTTAAAAATCCTACAATGTGATTTCCTGGATTTTTTCTCCTCATTTTGTCTCTCATAGTCGAAGTGTAGCTATGATGAAAATTACAGACCTCTCTCATCTTTCTAAGTAGGGGAACTTGCACAATCAGTGGCTGACTAAATACTTTTTTGCCCCACTGTGTGTGTATATGTATATATATATATAGATATTTATTATGGGGGTAAACAAAAATGGATTAGAGTGGCCATTATGTGAGAGCAGGTAGGAGGACCAATCAGAAAGTCCCCGTGTCATTATACTATGCTCATTTGCTGACTTTCTATACCTACTTAATCCAAATGACAGAACGTCATTGGAATGTGAGGGAAAGAATCCACAGTGCTCAGACATGAGGAGAACATGAAAACTCCAAATAGCCAGCAGCCGGACTGAGACTCAAACCCAGGTCTCTGGAATTTGACACTGCAACACAAATGACACTATACCGACATCATTAAAATAAGTAAAGTTTGTAATATACAGGAACAAGGTACCCCATAGAAAATAATGAATGTAAGTTGTTTTGCATGAGAGCATCTGTCTAATGATTTGTTATTGTTTGTTTAGTTGTTTGTGTATTTAATATCGCTTTTGGCATAAATAGCTATTCACGACAGGAACATGGTTACATCAATACTAGTCAGACACAAACCGGATTATCCGGAAAAAACCCACACAGGAGGAAATGCAAACTCCACACAGACAAGGTCCTGGGTCGGGTTCGAGCCAGAGATCTCTGGAGCTGTGAGACCACCATGCTGTCAGTCTACTAAATGAAAAAAAAAACAATTCCAGATATCTTTCAAGTATTTACACTGGTTCAGTGTGCCATATGGATCTGTTCACCATTACGTAGATATCACACATACAGTGGTTATGGAACCCTTTAGAATTTTCTATAATCCTCTATAAATATGACCAAAAACATCATAATATTTTCACACAAGTCCTAAAAGTACATAAAAGAACCCCTCTTAAACAAACGAGGCAAAAATAATCACAATATTACATATCTGGGTATGGAAAAGTATGCAAACCTTTGTTTTCAGTATCTGGTGTGGCAAAATGAAACGGTTTTTCAGCTCTGCACATTTGCTTGCAAGAATTTTAGCCTATTGCTCCGTACAGAAAACAGCTCATCAACTCTGGATGTTGGTGGGTTTCCTCTCATTAACTATTTGCCTCAGATCCTTCCACAAAGTTTCTGTTGGATTAAGGTCAGGACGTTGACTTGCTATTTACAAAAGATTGTATTCTTCTTACAAGATCTTGGGGGGAAATTTGATGCAACTCTGGACTGAAATAAATGTTCTTTGTAACATTGCAGAAGCAGTTCTGTCCAGAGTTGCATTAATTTTTTCCCAAGATCTTCTACTTGATGATGGGAGATTTGTTCCACTGCACAGTCTTCTCCCAGCACTTCCCAAAGATTCTCAGTGGTTTTTCATGTCCGGACTTGTGGTGGGCCAATCCATGTGTGGAAAATGATGTCGCATGCTCTCTGAACCACTCTTTGACCCTTTTGAAACAGATTTTTTTAACATCTTTTCCATGACCACAGGATGTGTCTTCCCAACATGGTTGTTTAACAAATGAGAAGCTCCTCACTGCATCAGTTTTGGGTTCAATAACTTGTTGCCAGCAGAAACATAATCCACCAATGCAATAATTATCTAATGGGAGGCTCTTTTCTAAAAACTACTTAACCATTTGCTTGTTAAATCCAGGTGGTGACCCTTTTTTTTTGACTGGGCATTGTGTGTGTATCAGTGGGGGCAAAACAGTATTTTAGTCAGCCACTGATTTGTGCAAGTTCTCCTACTTAGAAAGATGAGAGAGGTCTGTAATTTTCTTTCATCATATCAGATCTTGAGATCGAGGGAGATTATCAATGGTCTTGTATGGGTCTTTTCCATTTTCTTACAATTGCTCCCACAGTTGATTTATTCACACCAACCTCCTTGCCTTATTGTAGATTCACTCTTCCCAGCCTGGTGGCAGGGTCTACAATTTTCTTCCTGGTGTCCTTCAACAGCTCTTTGGTCTTGGCCATGGTTGAGTTTGGAGTCTGGCTGTGTTTGAGGCTGTGGACAGGTGTCCTTTTATACAGATAACGAGGTCAAACAAGTGCCATTAATACAGGTAATGAGTGGAGGCAGAAGAGAGAAGAGCCTTCTTAAATGAAGAGAAGTTACAGGTCTGTGAGAGCCAGAAATCTTGCTTTGTTTGTTATGGACCAAATACTTATTTTCCACCATGATTTACAATTAAATTCTTTAAAAATCCTACAATGTGATTTCCTGAATTTTTTTTTTCTCATTTTGTCTCTCATAGTTGAAGTGTACCTATGATGAAAATTACAGACCTCTCTCATCTTTCTAAGTAGGAGAACTTGCACAATCAGTGGCTGACTAAATACTTTTTTGAGCCACTGTATATATTATATATAAATTCTAAAGGTCTCACAAACGTTCATGCATCACTGTCATTTATTCATGTCCATTGAATAGTCAGGGACTGTTTGTCATTTTCTGTGGGTAAAAAACAAAACAAAACAAAAACAAGTAGTAACATTTGTGCAGTAAAAACCTGAAGGAAAAGCTAAATGCAACTGGAATTTATTTAATGATTTTCCTGCACAACTCTTTAAGTTGTTAACTTTAAGAATATTACACAATACAAATTGACACCAAAAAGCAAGAGGGTGATTGTAATGTAGGAAATTAAATTTCTGCAAAGTTAACTGTCACACATTTTATCTAGGAACAGTGTGGGACTTTGCTGTAAAGGTATGATCAGAGAAGAAAATAGAATGGGTTCTTGAGTAGCATTTTTCTGTGAGTTAGCATTGACAACAAGCAATGTGAGGATTATTATCGGAGTGCAGAAATTCACCATTACCTGAACCTCCATGACAATTTTAGGACAGCTATAGGGTGCTAAGGCATCCTGGGATCTTGTGAAATATGATGCAGGCCAACGACACACAACACTCGTTGACTTGAGCTAGCAATCCACACTGAGTTAGGACCGAGAACCAGCAGGTCTGAAAACAACCCTTGAAGCATTTTTGCCTTTAAAATTTTCTTCAGTCTAGCCTCTAGTTACACACACTTATGATCTTCTGAAAAACCACTACTGGTGGCCACAGATGCTAAGGAGTCTTAAACAAGGTTCTGAGGTCTCTGCCTGCCAGAAAGCTTGTGGCACTACCCATACCACGACTATGGTCGCATCTAGCTAATGATTTCATCACAGACCTCCCAGACTCCCAGGGCCATATAGTCATTGTGGTGGTTACAGACTGCTTCTCCAAATCTCTGCGCCTCATGCCTCTGCCAAAACTCCCCACAGCCTTTGCAACAAATGTGGTGACATCAGCCAGTTTACCAGGTTTGAGCCATCCTGCACTGGTGTTGGTACGATTCAATATCTCATAGACTGGGAGGTGTCTTGGGTCGCTGCTAAGGATGTCATCACAGACCCTCCCAGACTCCCAGGGCCATATAGTCATTTGTGGTGGTTTACAGACTGGCTTCTCCAAAATCTCTGCGCCCTCATGCCTCTGCCAAAACTCCCCACAGCCTTTGCAACAAATGTGGTGACATCAGCCAGTTTTACCAGTTTTTTGAGCCATCCTGCACTGGTGGTTGGTACGATTCATATCTCATAGACTGGGAGGTGTCTTGGGTCCCGCTGCTAAGGATGTGTTAACCCCAGTACTAATCTAACAAACAAACAAAAAATGACCTCTGTACCCTGGCAGCAGGGTATTCTCTCTGGGGGTGCAGTAGGGGAGGTATGTCTCAATGTCTTAAGGACACAGTGTCAAGAAAAATTAGCCTCAGAGTGATAAGAAACACATTAATGCATGCTGATGGTACAGTCAGTGATTTGACAGTGGTGGGGCTGAAGTTATTGTACTGCCTAATGGACGCGAAGGTCCCAGTATCAACCTTCCATTTACCACTGTTGGGGTCCTTGAGCAGCTTAGAGCCACATTACCGTTAGTTAATACTATCTTGCTGGGTCGGGGGAAGGTAAGAGTCGAAAGAAATTTGGGGGGGGAAGTGAACCAAAAAGGGGTCGGGAGCAGTGGAAAGGTTTGTAGAGACAAGCGGAAGTCGCAGAGCAAGAAGCGGACATAAGTCTAGACAGTAGAGACGGAGTGACAAGAGTTGGGAAAAAGAGCGAAAGGACGTAAGGGAAAATACATCGAGACGGTAGAGGAAAAAAGAAGAAGAGAGAAGTGGGTGGGGCTGAAGTTATGGTACTGCACTTGCACTATGGACCAGAAGGTCCAGTATTTCAAAACCTGTCCAGTTACCACTGTTGGGTCCTTGAGCAAGCATTCAGAGCCACATTACCGTTAGTTGAATACTACATTTCTGGTCGGTAACGCGAATGTGTGGATATTAACTTTCCAGGTAACTTAGTTAATGTTAGGTAATGTTAATGATGGTTGGATAGTTAAGCATTGCACTGACATTAGATTTTAGGTCAGAGATGTTTATAACACCTGCAGTGCATGTACATTGTTTTACGTGGACAGAAACACTTCGTTATATGAGAGGGGTTAACTGAGAATGGCCAGACTGCTTCAAGCTGACAGAAAGTCTACAACAACTCAGACGACCAATCTGTACATTCTGGTGAGCAGAAAAACAAAAACCCGCAAACCAGAAGAAGACCATATCAGGTTCCACTTCTGTCAGCCAAGAACAGATAGCTGAGGCTGTGGTATGCACAGTACCACCAAAACTGCAATAGCATGAATCCATGATTCCCCCTTCCTTGTGTCAACAGTCCTGGGTAGTGGAGGTGGTGTAACAGTGGTGGAGAATGGTTTTTGGCACGCTTTGGGCCTGTTAATACCACTTGATCACCATCATCACTTGTGTATCCCTTCCTGGTTACCAATTTTACCCATCTTCGAATTGCTACTTCCAGCATGAAATGCACCATGTCACAAAGCAAAATTCATCTCTCAAACTGGTTTCAATGGACATGATGATGAGTTTATTGTTATGGCAGTGGCAAGTCACCAGATTCTGAATCTGAAAGAAACACCTTTGCATGTGGTAGAACTGGAGATTCACAGCATTAAAGGTGGACCTGATGCAATCATTTGCAACATAGAACAGAAAATCTCAATGGAAATTCCAGGCACTGTGAAAACTATACCATGACGAATAGATGTATATTATTCCTTGCATGGAGGCTGCAGCTGACAATATGAGGGGTCTTGCAGAATCAGGTGCACACCTTCTTGATGATGATATCATGTGTGAAGATGATAAATGTCCCACACATCGCTGCTACCATTTTTTGATAGTGTTTAAATAACAATATCATTCACCACTTGGATGAACACCACTTGTATTTGAATTATTCTGATTTGTGTGTTGAATGGCCAAATTCATTCAACACTTAAATCAGACTTGCATTTTAAAACCTTAAAGGAAGAAATTTAAAGAACACACTGAGTGTATTTAAGCAAAAGTCAAGTTAAACCTTATTTAATTTTCTCAAAATGCACACTTGTTATGAGAACAATGTCTAACAATAATGTCAAAAACTCATTTGCACTAATGAACATTCCAGTCTCAGATGGTAGAGGATTGTAAGCTTCCCCATTGTTTCAATGAATAACTACTGTCAGATACAAGGTTATCAAAAGTTCTGTTTGCAGAAAGCTACTTTGACATTTTTTTCCATCATTATTACACGACTACATTGTTGAAACACTGGTTTTGGTTGTCAGGAGTACAATACATGTAAGTGCTACTCTACAGTGTTTTATCTATAAATGTACATCTAAACAACAAAATCTCTTTTAGCTTGAAACGAAAATAAATACATAAATAAATAAATAAAAAATTATACAAACACAGACACGACCAGTACTAAATAAAGACTCTTTGAAAGCGAGAGCTTTCAAATTACATCTACTGCCATTTGAAAACTTAATTTGGCCCTTCCAATCTAACTCCACTTAGTTCCAAGCAGACCTCCCACAAACACTTGCTCATACCACACATTGCCAAAAAAAAAAAACCCAGGAGTTACAACTCCAATTCCCATTCCATCTATAATCTACTTACACAAAACAATTTCAAGCCTGAGTTTCATTCTTTGTTGGTACTGTTTAAACCTCTTCTATGTTTTGTAACACTGTGCCTTCCTTTTCTCAGTTGGGTCAATGCCCTTCCTGTTCAGTCTTCTTTTTAGGAGAAGTGAAATGCAGAGCTAGGAGCTGATTACTTGTCCAGACCAGGTCTCGTGCTTCGCCCCGGCTGTTAAGTTGGTGATGACCACCTCTACAGCCTGGACCTTCAGGTTCTTTGGAGGAACAGGGCACACTTTGTAGGTCACCTCATCCCCCTCCATTGGTACGTACTCACCCTCAATGCTGAAGATAAAGAAAGTATGTAGTTATTTAATATTTACATGGTAAGGAACAGGAAATTATTAAAAAAGAAACAATTACTTATATTGTGGAGTGTTTTTTGAAATTGTTGGAAGATTTGCCAGCGAATGTATGTACACACACACAGACACACACAGAGTGTATACCACTTAGACATGTAGTCACAGTATAACACCAACTCAGTTAAGCTTCAGGGATATCAATCTTTCCAGGTTATACTACAGTTAGTAATTTAACCTGCTTTGCTGTAAATGAAAAGTTGTATTGGAGAGGCAACAGCATGCCAGCCTCCCAAAAAGGAAAGTTTTGCAGGTGGTGATTCTTCTCTAGTTGGGTGATTCAGTGGTTGGCACTGTTGCCTCACAGCAAGAAGGTCCTAGGTTCGATCCCAGGTGGAGCGATCTGGTGTGGAGTCTACATGTCCTCCCCTTGTCTGTGTGGGTTTCCTCACACAGTCCAAAGATGTGTGTGTTAGGTTAACTGGAGTTTCTAAAGTGCCCTTAGTGTGGGATTGTATGTGCCCTTGGAACAAGCCTGGCTTGTTTGATTGGTAGGGTTGTTTCTGCCTTGAACCCTGTGTCACCGGCTAGACACGGGTTTTCCCTGACTCTGAGCAAGGATAAAAAAAAAAAAAAAAGAATATCATTGTCACTACTGGTAGCATGAGGTGATACCTGCAGGAACAGGAAACGCACTGACAGCGCCCTACAAAATGACCTCCTCCTGGCTAATGGTGTTCACCAAACTGTCAGAAACGTATCTCACGAGGGTGGCATGAGGGTCTGATGTCCTCTACTGGGACCTGTGCTCACAGGCCAGCATCGTGCAGCTCTATTGGCATTCGCCAGATAACACCAGAATTGGCAGGTCAGCCGTTCTCTTCACAGGTGAGAGCACATGGGACAGACAGAAAGACTCTGGAGACAACCTGCAACATCATCCAGCATGACTGGTATGGCGGTGAGTCAGTGATGGTCTG
>JAJAGP010007182.1:0-15238 GCA_025084515.1 Ancistrus triradiatus | reverse complement strand
ATTGAGAGTGTGTCATGGTCCAAAATTAAGTGTGTGTGTGTTGTGGTTCTAGACAAAGTGTGTTATGCTTCTGGATTGAGTGTGTGTGTGTGTGTGTGTGTGTGTGTGTTGTGGTTCTGGATTAAAAGTTTGTGTCATGGTTCTGGACTGAGTGTGTGTTGTGTTTCTCTGGAATGTGCATGTGTGTTAGGTTTGTAGAATGTGAGTGTGTGTCATGGTTCTAGATTCGGAGTCACCTTGGCCCACCCTGGCAGAGTGTGGGTGTGTGTGTTGGAGAGACGTCATTCCCATTCAGGACGGAGCTCATGCAGAAGCGCAGGACTCATGCAGCGCACAACAGCACCACACACACACACACACACACACACACACACACGACACACACACACACGACACACACACACACACGACACACACACACGACACACAAACCATGCTGCTGAGTTTATTAAAGAGCACAGAGAAGGTTAATCACAAACACACAATATAACACAATCTGTACACACACAGGTCAGAGAACCGACAGTAAATACGTCCATTACTGATCAGCAGCACAGGACAGACGGACGGGGGGGACGGGGGAACAGGGGGACGGGGGGACAGGGGGACGGGGAGACGGGGGGACAGGGGGACGGGGAGACGGGGAGACGAGGAGACGGGGGACATCCAGCGTGCACAGCCTTTTGCATTCCAACGCCATTAGAGTAATAATACTCAGACATGTCTAATAACACGGATCGAACACGTATCCCCCTTTTTCTCTCACGGAAAGAACCCGAACGTCTCTCGTGGAGGGTCCGGGACACACCGCCGACCTCGGGGAGCACTGGAGACACGGGAACCCGAGACCAAACACCAGGACCAGCGACCCTAGCGGAACTCCCGCCTGGCATCACAACGGAAGATGTCTGTGATGCCCTGCTCCCCTGGCGTTCCAGGTCCGGTTGGTTGGTACCAGGTTCCCAAGTCTCCACTGTTCCTTGTCGTCACACGTGTGTCCCTGACCGGGGGTGCCCCCACGTTAAAAAACAGAGTTTAAACTTTAATTGCTTAGAATTTCATCTCCGGTAGCAGGGCTCGGTAACGATTTGTTCCGTTTGTACTACATGTAACTGAGACTTTTTAAATCATCGAGACCCGGGAGCCTCTGGCGAGGCGGAAACAGATCGGAGGAAACACCAAACGGAAAATGTAAGAAATTCCAGACCCGGAAAAAATGTGGATGACAGGCACCACCTCGCCAGTGCAAGAGTGTCACTGCCAGCTGTACCAGCTGTCCGTACCAGCAGTTTGCCCAGTTTCCAAGTTGGCGTTTACCTCAGCTCAAGTTCCACTGGCGATTCCCAATGTTAGCCTCGGCCCTCCTCAGGGTTGACCCGGGTACTCCCTCTAGGTGCCCAGTCATATCCGGTGCCTATAACTCGTATACCGGGGGCTTAGGGTCGCTCTCGCGCTGCATGACCTACGTTCACGGACGGACGTCCTGATGGTTTCCTCTGAAACCTGCTGCTGCGATTCAGCAAGCGATAAGAGCGAGCTGTGATGCTACCGGCACCATGCTTCACCGATGCTGGAACTGTTCTTCCTGCACACTGCCAGGTTCACATACTTTCCGTATATAATAACGACCAAGTCAAGTGCAAGCAGAGACCCGGACGAAGAAGGAACGCCCTTCTGAGAGCGTACAGATGGCCGGGGAAGGTCAGGCACGTCGCGGCGCTTGCTGGGGGCGGGATTTCATTACTCGAGTTAATGACGTGTTTTGGGAGAAGCTCAGTCCGTGCTCTTTAGAATCTAACTCCTGATTCAGGGCTTCTGTTTATCAGCGAAGAGCCCGGTTTGGATTCTTTCCAGATTCTGAAAGAGGGATACAGAAATGTCTGAGGTCTAGAAGCCAAGGTGAGAGGCGACGTCTTAAGGGTTCGAGTACGAAAGAGAGAGAGAGAGAGAGAGAGGAGAGGAGAGGAGAGGTGTGTCTCACCTCGTTAATTTCTTGGGTTCGAAGGGAGGGGTCGGAGGGGGCAGTGGTTTGCTGGTGTTGAGCTCCAGCTGATGAATGGGGGAGTTGGGGATGGGCTCGAGGCGACTGGGCTGGGGCGGCCCGCTCCCCGTCCCCACAGCCTCCGCATTGGCCCTTAGATTGGGGGAGCTGCTGAATCGGGCGGCTGATTTGTCATTCTTTCTCTTTTGCTACACAAAAAAAAGAAAAAAAAGAAAATGCGGTGGATGCAGGAGCTGCGGGAGCCTGGCGATCGATCGGCTAAATTAACCACAGATTTAAATCAGAGCTGATCGGATACAATGGCTTGGAAAGCAAAGAGTAGGAACAGGAGGACACACACACACACACACACACACACACACGTAACATTAAACAGGTTTTATTTATTCAGGTGTAGGAGTTTCACCAGCTCAAACCCACCTGATCCAATCAAATCGTTTAATGCTCACTGAGCGTACAGTCAGCTCCAAAAGTATTCAAACACGCACAGAGCACCGAGCTCCAGCCATGACCCCCTTTCAGGAGCCCAACCACGTTGAAACAGAAGGCGCTCCGGTGGAAAACTAGGGCGCAAACATCAAAGAACGCCAGCGGACCCATCTGGACTTCACACAGATGCCAGGAAACCTGCACTCCTACGTTATAAATGGTGCCAGGCAAGCTCCTGGATGTTAAATCATAACTGACAAACTCAGAACCAATTCAGAACCGGGTACGAGATATAAACCTAGAACTTCGATTCCACTTATCGGCTCCTACTGACACATTTCACGCTTCAAATACACGGCTGTGACCAGTGCAAAAATGCGTCTAAAACACTTAACCTGATCAAAGCTTATCGTGGTTTAATTAGGGGTGGGAATTAGAAAGGACTTCACGATACGATTATATCACGATACACTGCGATATTCCACACAGTTCTCTGAACATATCAAAACAGCTGAAATAAGTTCCGTACTCAAGTTCTGTACATCGTCTCACTCCATCACATCACATTCATAATTCAGCAGACAAATAAAACACTGTACTGCGCCATCTACAGGAGCAGAGATTGGAATTACACCCCATGTAAAACGTGATTTTTCTTTAAAAAATAAAAATAAAAAATCGATCTAGTATATCACGGAAATACGTATCATGATATATTGCTCTACTGATTTTTTTAGCACAGCCCTAGGTTTAACGTACTAAAATAAATGATCTAGGAAAAACCGAACTTCTCCGAGTTCCTCCTGACCATAAATAACCTGCAGTGCTGAAACGATGAGCCTGTGATCCAAAGGCAAAGCAATCATTTATACATTAAGCTTTTTCTTCCTATTTAAACCTATTATAGGTAAAAAGTAGGGGTGGGCAACATGATGATATTGTATTGTATTGTGATAAATTGCATTATTGTGAGAGACGATATTTTCCTGAGCGTACTGAGGATATCTACACCATTCATTATAAAAAGTGTCATTAGTCCTGATTAATTAACAGTGCAGCACATTTTGAACAGAAATCACTTTAATAAGTCCATATCTAAATACTATTGTTTAAGAATCTGTCGCTACTGATGCATTTTAAATATTGATAATTATTGTGAATCGTAAAAATGTCTTTCAATATCGTGATAAACAATGTTTACCACATCGCCCACCTTTGGTAAGAAGCTTAATATAAACATGATTCCTTTTCTAACAAACACCCTAAGCTCCTGACCTACAGTTGTACTTGGTTAAAAGTTTGTGTACCCTTCAGAATTTTCTATTTCTGTATAAATCTGAGCTAAAACATCCTAAAAGTGATAAACAGAGCTAAACAAATGAGATCAAAATGTTAAGAAACAATCCGGTATTACATCACTGAGAGAGGTAAAAAGTATGTGAACCTCTAATAACTAATAACAGAACCATTTCGAGTCTCTGTTATGGGAGTTGTACAGAAGCGTTATATCTGAAGCCTTATCCCATCTGAAGCCTGGTGGCGGTAGTACCATGGTATGGGCCTGTACAGCAATCTGATGATGTTTTAGCTCACAGAAGCAGAAATGTAGAAACATGAATAGGTTCACAAACTTTAAAGCCCCACAGTAACTTGATTTAGGAGTCTGGAGGATCTGGAGAGTCAAATGTCGAACGCTTTGGAGCCGGCTGATTATTTTGTTTAAATGAGAAGAAGCTTAATATGAATTATTTCTGTTGAGCAGGTAAAACCAAACCTGAGCATTGCAGGAGCGGTGTGGTAACCATGGTGACCCCCTGTAATCCCCCCCATATTTCTGTAATAGAGGCTCATCCAAAAGCTGTCTGACTTCCAGGGTTCTGTTTGTGGTGCTTCCTTTCAAGGTGGCTCACAGGTTCTGTACTCGTACTACATAAATACACGTTTACACAGCTAATCCCGTACACGTCTCTGTCCCTGCGTGTCCTGGTCGGGGTCAGGTTGGACCCAAACTCGGGTCTCTACTGTCATGAGTAGCTATAACTGGGACGGTTTACTTTAGAATAGGAAAAGCAAGCAAACGTTCCTGTTTTACACCTCCCTATCTTGGTCAGGGTTACTGAATATGATCGAGTAATTTATTACACCCTCTTCTTAATCATTGCTTTAAAAAAATGAACAAAGTCAGGTCTCAAATCTTGGCTGTGCCAGGGTGCAACTCCCTCAGCGGGACAGGGGGTTTGGGCAAAAACACAAAAAGTCATAAAGTTGATGTAAATATAACAACACGTTAAAGGGCCAAAACTTTTAAACACCTACGTTTTATGTTCGTTTCTCTGAAAGAATGAACTGAAAACATCCAGCAGTCGCCCAAACGTTTGTTTAAGACCACACGTAACCATATTTAGCTATACACATTTAATAAACGCAACAGAAACCTTTGAGTGGCCATTTTAAAGAGCCCCTCGATATCTAGAACAGTGCATATATAACCTATTACAGATAATATAATTACAGTAAAAAGAGCTATTCAACCAGAGCACAAACAGAAGCAGCCACAGACACCGAATATGAGGGCCCACTTCAAGCAGCCAGAGAGAGAGGGAGGGGAGGGGAGTTACTTACTTTGATGAGAGGGTTAATCACACCCACGTTGGGGCTGGCGTTGAACACTTTGTTGAAGTTGGTCTCTCTGTTGACCAGCTCCAGCTGGTAGAACTTCTTATCATCCTGTAGAGAGCAGCAGAAGCTCAGCTCAGTCTGAACACGGCACACTCAAACACACCCAAACATAAATACGAAGGGTCCGGACCCTACCCCCGGAGCTCACAGGAACTGACCAAACAGTTCCTGTTCCTACAGAGCACAGCTTCTAGCATTAGAAACAATTACTGACAAAAATACAACACCGAATCAGAAAAACGTTGGCACAGTATGGAAAATGCATTTACACACACACACACACACACACACACACACACACACACACACACACACACACACACACACACACCACACCCACACACACTGTTCATTACACTACTTTGACTTTTTCATTGCAGACAGTATAAACCCGAAATGTTTCATTTTTTTCTGTAATAAACGTCCATTCCTGCATTTCAGACCTGTAACACATTCCAAAAAGATAATGATGTCATCTCTAACAGGTGATTATAATATGATTTGGTCCAAAAGCACCATTCATTAAAGTCTTTGTGGAGTAAAGACTGGAAGGGACTTATATATTTCTCCTCTACAGAGCATAATATCATTAAACCACACAAGGAATCTGGAGGAATTTCCTAAAAAGCATAAACTGAAGAGGGGTGACTCTCCTCCCTCAGACGGCACTACATCAAGAACCGTCATCATCAATAGCTGCTAGAACCACATGGGCAAGAGATTCCTTTATCCAACCTTTACCAAGCTCTACAATACAGAGTTTACATTCACAGATACCACTTAAAAAAACTGTTACTGTACTAAAAAGAAGCCTAGGGGGTGTTATAACCATGTCCAGAAGGGGCGTCGGCTTCTCTGGGCTCGGAGGATCTGGGATGGACCATCATGAACAGTGGGGACGGGGATTGGGCTCAGACCCATCAGTATAGCAGATCATCTTTTGTAACTGATGATATGAGGAACAAGTCCAAAAAGCCAGGCTCTGGTATGCTATGGGGTCGGTCAGCGCCCTTGGTAAAGCTCATCTCCCACTGAGATGGAGATGCAGAAAAGTTCCCTGAAATATCAGAGCAAACATTCAAGCTGCCTTCAGGACGACCATCTTTATCAGGGACGTCCAGCATTTATCAAACAAGCCAATCAGAAAAAACTAAGCCACATGCTGCACCCACATTACAAAGGCTCGGCTGTGGAAGCAGAGGGGTACGGGTAATGGACTGGCCCCCTGCAGTCCTGCCCTGCCCCCAATAGAAGAATGGTGGAGCATTTAGAAAAAAACAGAGATGACCCCCGTACTGTTCCACACCTTTCTTAAGCCGTGTTTAGAGGAAGGACAGAACAAAATATCACCTGAAACACCAAATCACTTGGTATCCTCGCTAACAGAACGGCTTCTAAGTGTCGGCAGAAGGAAGGGAAACATTACAAAGTGATAAACGCTTTATCATAACAATTTGTTTTGGAATGTGTTACAGGCCTTAAATGCAGGAATGGACGTTTATTACAGAAACAAGCTGAAATATCTCGGGTTCTTGCTGTCTGCCAAAGGAATGTAAGGAGCACTGTGTGTCTGATGCATGTTCCTTACCGTATGAACCTTGGACTTACCACCAGCTTCTTGACGAGCGACTCTCTCTCAGTCACCATATCCTTTAGCTCAGCGATGACCTGCAGATCTTCAGGCCTGCTCTCTCGGTTTCTAAACTTCTCCTCTGTTCCCTCCAGCCTGAAGAACATAGCCAGAATCATTCATTCATTCATTCATTCATTCATTCATTCAGCAACAAAAAGGCAGTCTGTCTGCTCCCGATAAATGAGAGACCTCTCAGAGACTCTACTAATGCGGAAAGCCAATAGGGTCAAATCAACGTGAAGGTTCTGCCCACCATCATCTGCACTCACAGCCTAACTAAAATCATAACTTAATCCATCCATCCTTTAATCCCTCCTGTAATCCATCACTATTAGTTGGAGGTTGTTGGATGGATGTGATTGTGAGAGTTTCTTTCTGTTTTTATCTCTGTTCTCCGAGAGCTTCTCCCTCCAGCATCCATTAAACCACCGAACTCAGATCTATTTAAAAGGCTTACGTATGGAGCCTTCCCCCTGCCTGTACTCACCCCTCACTCTCTCTCACTCCTATAGGAACACCTGTACACTGTAGCTCAGCTACAGGCGACTCAAACTATCCTTATAGGTAAAAAGAAATGAGCATTGAAACTAAAATACAATACTAACATTAATAAAGGAAATAAAAAGAAAAGTCTGGTCTAGGATGTGATCCTAAAGAGCTATTACTGTAAGTAAAATAAAATATAATGGAATAAAATAGTGAGAGGTGAAAGACAGCTCACCCTCACTCACCCCCTTCCCTCACACCCATCCTGACCCTATTATCCTCACTCTCTAACTCCCACCCTCTCACCCTCACAGCTCTCAAACCTCACCATCTCTCTCTCTCTCTCACTCCCACTCTGTCATTTTCGTTCACTCTCCCGTACCCTCTCTCACTCTTTCATCCTCACACTCTAGCATTCTCACACTCCCTCACCTCGCTGTCTTTCTCACTCGTGTGGTCTCTCTCATTTTTGCTCTTTCTTTCGTTCCCTCTCTCACTCTGTCATCCCCCTCTCTCTCACCCTCGCTCCTGCTCACTCTTACCTTTGCACTCTCATAGTCTCTCCCTCACTCTCATCCCCATCCTGTCTAACTCTTTATACGCTCCTGAACCCCCCCCCCCCCTCTCTCTCTCTCTCTCTCTCTCCAAACTCAGAGGAATATTAATGTCTGTGGATTCCATCAATTCCAATTTCACATCTGTCGAAACCAATTACATGCATATGCAATACAAAAAAGATCCCCTAATACACAGTGCGCACACACACACACACACACACGCGCACACACACACACGCGCACACACACACACGCGCACACACACACACGCGCACACACAGTGCCAGCACTGGCTGCAGTACCAAATCCGGAACGGTTCCGACCTTTCCACTGTAATAACCCGACATAAATCAGGGTTCAGTTCCAGCTCTACAGAGCTGCTGCTCTGGAACCAGGACCCAGCCATGGCTGAGGGTTCGAGGGAGCTCAGGAAACATGAGGTCATTTAGGGAGGGGTCTAAGATCCCTAGGTCAAACCGCTTAAAGAACCATCAGGTAGATGAACAGGAGTTTATGATCTGTCCACAATCTAACAATATACTCAGAACCTGTTTTGATTTTTATTATATAATATTACATAATAAAAAAGAAAATATAATAAAATAAATACATATGGTAAAACAGTATTTATAATAAAATACTGAACATGAATTAGAAAACATAATAAAACTGTATACAGAATAAATAAAATAATTAATATTAATATAATAAAACAAAAACATAAATATATATTAAATTAGAGAACAAAGTAAATATAATAAATACAATAATATTATAAATTAAATAATATAATAGTAAACATAATACATAAAATAATCCCTGTAATAAAATGTAGAATATTATAAAATAACAAAAATGTAAAACTAATAAATGCAACAATGAACATAAAATAAAGAATAAAATTTTAAAAAATAACATAGAATATAACAGTGCATACAAATTAAAAAATAAATAATTAAATAGAGATGCAGTAAACTAGCAAATATAAGAAATTGAATATAGTATAATAAAATAAAGAATATAAAGTAGTAAACAGAATAAATAAAATAATGATAATAAAATAGAAAATATAATAAGCTATAGGACATAAAATAAATATTACTAAAATATAATATTATAAATTAAATAATATAATAAAATAGTAAAATAAATAAAATAATCCCTATAATAAAATACAGAATATAATTTTAAAAAATGAAAAACAGAAACTAAAAATGTAAAACTAATAAATGCAACAATGAACATAAAATAATTAAAATATATTACAGTGTATAATAGTGGACAGTGGAGCAGTGGAATAGGAGTGTACGATTTGTCCACTAGAGGGCGCGCACTGCATACACGTTTAGTATATTTCTTCTACAGAGCCCTGTGGCTCTCTGTAGGTTCTGGATCTGAAATAATGTGCCGGGTTCGAGTACTCACAGGATCTGCAGGGCGGAGATTTTGTCCTTGAGCAGCTCCTGGGCTTTGTTGAAGTCAGACAGCATGTTCTGGGTCTCTCTGCTGTGCAGGGCGTTCAGTTCGGCCATCTCACGCTCGTGCTTCTTACACAGGTCCTGCTCGTGGGCCCTGGGCGCGCGCACACACACACACACACACACACACACAGCATCAGCAGGCAGCGAGTGATGCGCTCTGACTCATCGCTCTCAATACGCACCCTTACATACACACTGTAACCGATCTCACACACTCTTACATACGTGATAAACACACACACACACACACACACACACACAGAATGAAGGAGGCTCAGCTTTGCTCCTTTCTGTGCTATTCTTAGCGCATGACTCAGGACGCGCTGCGGGTTACGTAATCCCTCACTCTGTAGCTCCATTATGTACTATCCGGTCCCCACAGGAAATGCATTGTCCTGTCACACAAGACAGTTTCTCACTCCATACGCTCATAGGACATGTCTTGGTAGCAATTTACTACCAGTTCCCGATACCCATCCCTACTTCTGCTTGGCACTCGCTGATCTCTTCCCTCGCCCTTCCTCAAAATTCCACTGCCCCCGAACAAATCAGATAAAGTTTGATACACACACACATATAAATACAATACATACATACACAAATACAAACACATACACATACAGACACACAACACACACACCCACACACACAAACACACACACACACAACACACACACACACACAGACAACATCACAACACATACACATACACATACACATACACATACACATACACATACACATACACATACACATACACATACAACATACACATACATACAACACAACACAAACACACACACATGATATATATATATATATATATATATATATACATATGCTGCCTCAAGTCGTCATCGGAAATTCCTACTTCCGAGTTCGGAGGTGGTACTTACGACATGATGTACGTTCAAGTGTTTTTTGTCGGGTGGTGACGCCAAAAGAAAACTTTTGTTTGTACTACTTCTGTTTTTGTATAGGCAAACCCAGCCAGTTTATTTAGCCTTACTTGAAGAGAATGAAGCGAACAGGACACGTATTAGATGAGTAATATTTTGTATTATATAATATTATTTTGTTGTAATTCCTCATTAACATTAGTGCAAGCTTATCGCAAAATTCGAGTTTCCCACTGGTAAATACGGCATTGCGGTGACGTTTATGTGATGTCATCTCGTAAATACGATATTTCCAACACCACTTGAAGGCAGCAATATAGTACATACAACACACACACACACACACACACATATATATATATATATATATATATATATATACACACACACACACACACACACACACACACACACACACACACACACACAAGTATACATATAAGCACAAATAAGCTACTAGATTTAATTAAAGTTATTTATTCTTAAAATAACTATACAATCTAATAAAAAGAAGCAAAAAAACAAATATAATACAATAGTAAAAAATAGTAAGAAATAAATAGCAATAAATATGGTAAAACAGTCAATACAATAAATACAATATAATAAATAAAATATAATAAAAGAGAGAATATAATAAAATTGTAAATGAGAATTTTTTTTTTTTTATAAAATAAAAAATATGAAAAATAGTAAATATAAATCAAATAATGACCATGAATTAGAAAATATAAAACTGCAAAAATAATAAATAAAATAATTACTATAACAAAATACAGAATATAACAAAAAGAAAATATAATAAAATATAGTGGATATAATAAATTAAAAATTAACAATGAAATAGAGAATATGGTAAACTAGTAAATATAAGGAATTAAATACAATATAATAAAAAACAATATAATAAAATAGCAAATATAATAAATAACAATAAACATGAATTAGAAAATATAATAAATAAATAAAATTATTAAAATAACAAAACAGAAAATTAAAATATTTATAATAAATTAGAACAAAGTAAATAATATATATTTGTATAAAAAATAATACAATTTCTATAAAGATATATTATATTTCTATAAAGAAATTAAATAAAATAATAACTATAATAAAATACATAATACCATAAAAAAGAAAACATGAAAATAATGACATCAAGAATATAATAAAGCACAACTATTAAATGCAACAATGAACATAAAACAAAGAATATAATTTTAAAATATAATATAGAATATAATAGTAGACAAAACCATAATGATGAAGAAAATATAGCAAACTAGTAAATATAAGAAATTAAATAATATAATATTTATAATAAATAAAATAACGAACATGAATTAGAAAGTATAATAAAATGGAAGCTATAGTAAATCAAATGTATATAATACATTAAAGAACAAGGTAAATATAATCAATAAAACATAAATCAAATAATGTAATAAAATAGCAAATATAATAAACAAAATTACTATAATAAAATACATAATATAATTGAAAAAGAAATAAAATAAATGTAAAAATAAATACAACTATAAACAAAGTACAGAGTTTAACTAAAAAACATATTAGGGAATATAATGACAGAGTGGACCTTTTTTCGCTTATTTTTTATAAAACAAAATTTTTATTTTGAGTATTCTATTCTTATTTTATTATATTAATTATTTATTATGATATTATTAAATATTTTAATTATTATTATAAAAAAGGGTTGTTTTAAGATTTAACACACCCACACAGACACACCCACACACAGACACCCAGACGCTCACAGACAGACCCCCACAGACACCCACACACAGACACCCACATACACACCCCCACAGACACCCAGACGCTCACAGACAGACCCCCACAGACACCCACACACAGACACCCACATACACACCCACACAGACACCCAGACGCTCACAGACAGACCCCCACAGACACCCACACACAGACACCCACATACACACCCCCACAGACACCCAGACGCTCACACACACCCCCACAGACACCCACACACAGACACTCACAGACACTCACAGACACACCCCCACAGACAGTAGCAGACCTGATCTGTTGGTTCGCTTCACTGCGGATCTTGAGCACCTCTTTGCCTTTGATCTCCAGCTCTTTGGTCAGAGTGCTGATGTTCTCGTTCAGTGTGTGGATCTCATGGTCCAGATCCGCAATGTGGTTCTTCCTGCGGGTCACTTCCTCCTGCAGCTCTGAGATACGACCCAGCAGCTCAATCTCCTGCACACACACACACACACACACACACACACACACACACACACACACACACACACACACACACACACACACACACACACACACACACACACACACACACACACACACATGGTATAGCCCATATAGTTCATCTCTAGGATCAGCCACAGCTCAGCCCTGCTTTACAGGTTCTCTTCTTCTCAGAAGCTTCTTATGAGCCTGCTTCAGCCGGACTGATGGCGGACCTCTGGGCTTGCTAAAGCGGCTCTTCACACCTCCCACGGTACTGAGGTGGCACAGCAGGGCGTAATACCGATGGCCGAATCTCGCTCTGGTCTCGTGCATCACCTCAGCGGGGTGCATCACCGTCTCATCGCCTCCTGCTGAGCGAGCCCGACTGAGAGCGCTGCCATGCTCCGAGTAACGCTTTCAGACTGTTATTACACACTGTTATGAGACACTGTGCCACCCGAGTGCCCGGCTTAAAAATATGCATAACGCAATGCAACAAACAAATTCTAAAGGGCTAAAGTAGATAATAATAATTCACAGGTTTATGCTCGCCAGCTCTTTTGTGTCTCCACTTTTATAGATTTATTTCCACACCGGAGCATTAACTCAAACCTGGGGCGACAGCGGCAAGAAAAATCCCTCAATGTCATCAGGAAGAAACCTTATTAGGAGCAAGACTCAAAAACAAACCGACCTGCTTTAGATGAAACTAAATTATATAAATAACTAAACAGAATATTTAGTTCTGTTGATTAAAATAGAATATATAATTAAAAAAAGAAAACAATGTTGGATGGATGGATTAAACAATAAAATAGAGAATATAATAAAAAAGATATAATAACATGTACATAAATTAAACCATAAATATAATAAAATGTATAATATGATACATAAAATAAATTAGACAATTTAATAAAATAGAAAAAATAACGACTACAATGAACAAAAATAATAATAAAAAAGAAAACATAATACAAAATAAAAAATTATATAATAAAAAATAAACAAAATAGAGAATACAGTAAAATAGTAAATAAAATAAAGTAAATGATATAATAATTTTGAGACTACAATAAAATAGGATATAACAAAACATGAAATAATAAATTAGAGAATGTAACAATATAGCAAATATAAAAAATAAAATATTTAAGAAAATTAGAGAACAAAATAGAAAACATTATATTGAGAATATAATAAAATGATGTACATGGTAAATAAAATAAAGAATCAAATGAAAATAGAGACTATAAGAGTCTCTTAAGAGTCCAGTATAAAAGCTGCAGTAGTTCTAGGGTTCAGATCAGAGTGATGATGAATTTCTAAAACCTTGCCTTCTGATCTCTCCTGCAGCACCGAGTGGAGCCTGAAGCAGCTGTCAGGGACTGAGTGCATCCTGCTAACTTATAGTAAACTCATCAGGCCTAAGGGAGCAAATAGAATTATGGAATTATGCACCTGGCTGTTAGCTTAGGAATGACCTCATCTGTCAGAGACAGGAACGGGAATCCTGACCCGGCACAAACCACGCGCACACACGCACGCACACACACACGCACACACACACACACGCACACACGCGCGCGCGCACACACACACGCACACACTACTTTTAGGACTTGTGTGGAAATCTGATGACGTTTTAGGTCATATTTATGCAGAAATATAGACAAATCTAAAGGGTTCACAAACTTTCAAGCACCACTGTATGAGAAAATGAGGGCAGGATAACTTTGAGGATGAGGACCTAACTGACTCTTTATTAGCTACAGTCAAACATACGGCTGTTGTAGCCGCTTTGGACACCACTGCTCCGCGACCAGAACCTGTGCAGCTGCTAAGCCATGGTCACAGCTGGTAAGGTGTTCCACAGCGTGTGAACCAGACCCATAGAAACCAGCTCCCGGCTCTGAGCGCCATCCTCAGCTCCCGACCCCACATTACAGCATTGCTCTGGGAAACAGATTTTCAGTTTTAGAAGAAGGTGATGTCCGTCCTCAGTCCTTAAATGTAGTCAGAGCACCCACGACACCTGTCCAGTCACCACAGCAGCCGAGGGAGATCAAAAGCAGCAGGCCGTATGCTCGCAGCCAGGGCCGCTTCCAGGAAGCTTCAACTCGGCATTTTAATTCTGCTGGTCACATCGGACAGCGAGCCTCATCCTGGGCTCCTCCACCAGCAACACTGACTGTGGGAGACTCCACAGTGAGGAATATTACGAGAAGGTCTGCTGTGGTCCACTCGTTTTCGGGAGCCAAAGTTGTGGACATTCTTCTACAGCTCCCCTTTTTGCTGGAGAAATACACCTCAGTCCAGAATGTGATTATCCACCCTGGATGCAATAATATCTGTGATCAGGGGTCGGAGGTCCTGAAGCAGGATTTCAATGACTTGTTTAGATTTCTGGAGTCAAGCGGAAAAGGTACTTTCATCTCCGGACCCATCCCGAGTCTGGGAAGAGGAATTGGACGCTTCAGTCGCACATTGGGTCTGCACAGCTGGCTACAGGAGACCTGTTCTTCACGTAAGCTTGTTTTTATTGATAATGGAATCATCCTTCCTTTTTTAAGTATGACAGAATTCACCCCAGTAACCCAGGCACACAGGTTCTAGCGGACAATATGTTCTACACGATGCATAATAACCATAAGAAATGACTCAGGGCCCAAACTATTGAAACCGTGTCTGTTCCTCGTGCCGTCTATAAACCCAAACGCTCTCGTAAAGTTTGTTTAAACAGCCTAATTATCATTAGTTCAAATGATCCTGATAAAAACAGTAATAAAGTCAGAGTACAGTTAGGACTACTGAACATTAGATCCGTCTAA
>JAJAGP010007181.1:0-15247 GCA_025084515.1 Ancistrus triradiatus | reverse complement strand
TAATTGCACACACCTGCTCATGTCTTTAGCCCACCTCATCTCACCATATATAAACTCCTCACTCTGCACTCACCAGCCGCTACACAACAAGGTTCCTACCTCGTTCAACTAGCTCAAATCCAAATAAAGTGATTTTGTACCTGTCATCTCTGCCTCCGTTCGTCTCTCTCCTGGCTGCACTTGTCTCCAGTCCTCCCTCAGCGTTCCAGTTTGTGAAGCATTAACATGGAGACAGCGGCTAGTAGCTCCAACCCCGCCGCGAATACAACGGATCAAATCGCCGAACTCCGCTCTCACCTCCAGGAAGTGGCTCAGGCGGTGTGTCAGCTGGCAGACAACCAACGCTCGCTTGGCACGCTGGTCCCCTCTGTCGAAGCGCTCACCCGGCGTGTCTCTCAGCTAACGACACCTGCCGCCACGGTGCCTCCTGCCTCCGTTCCTCTTCCTCCCAGTCCACCGCGGGCACCACAGTCCGCTTATCGCATCGCTCTGCCGGGAAAATACGACGGCGACCCGGAACGTTGTGAGGGTTTCCTCCTGCAGTGTGAACTCTGCCTCGCCCAATCACCACCAGAGTCCGACGCCGCCCGTATCGCCTTGGCAGTGTCCCTCCTCTCCGGGCGAGCCTTGGATTGGGCCACCGCCATCTGGGCCCAGCAAGGTGAAGAGACAAAGGATTACACCCGTTTTCTGATGGCCTTCCACGCCGTTTTCCAACATCCCCGCGAGGGACGATCCACTGGTGACGTCTTGTTCACCCTGCGCCAAGGCCGTCGCTTGGCCGCCGACTACGCTCTCCACTTTCACACCCTGGTGGCTCAAAGCGGATGGAACACGTCTGCCCTCCTCTCTGCGTTCCGCCAAGGTTTGCTCCCCGATCTCAGGAGGGAACTGGCAGGGCGCGATCTCGACCTGTCTCTGGAGGAGCTCATTACCCTCACCATCCGAGTGGACCAGCTCCTCGTCCCACGGCTTGCCTCTGTTCCTCGTCCTGCACACCGAGTCTTCCCACCTGACGCCCGTGACCCCTCACCTCCAGCTGAGCCTATGGAGGTCGCCCGCGCTCAGCTCTCCTCCGAGGAACGCCGTCGCCGCTTCGAACAGGGCCTCTGCTGTTATTGCGGCTCGGACCGGCACCTCCGTCCTGCCTGTGACCTCGCTCCATCTGGATCGACCTATACGCGTGCCAGGGACCCGGCACGCGCGTCACGGGTGAGTCGACCCCATCCTGATTCCTCATTTGTTTTACCGGTGCAATTGCGACTCACTCACACCGACGTGTCTCTCACAGCCCTGATTGACTCCGGCGCCCAGGGGAACTTCATCGAGGAACGCCTCGTCACGGAATGGAAGATCCCCTGCTCCACTCTCCGGACCGAACGCCGTATCACCGCGGCTGACGGACGTCCCCTCGGTCCGGGCCTGCTTACCCGCATCACAGCTCCTCTCTGCCTGCTTACAAGCGCCACACATCAGGAATCTATCGAACTGCTCCCCATGAGTTCTCTCGCCTATCCTCTCATCCTGGGGCTACCCTGGCTTCGCCTCCACGATCCCCTTATCTCGTAGTCCGCCCGCGAGCTCGTCCGCTGGTCTCCGTGGTGCCAGGACCACTGTCTGCTCCGCCCTGCTCTACAAGTCAACGCACTCCCGCTCGCGGATTCCACTCCTCTCCAGGATAACGTGCCCGAACAGTACAAGGACCTGTCTCCGCTCTACTCCAAGGATTCACCTCCTCCTCTTCCTCCGCATCGCATTTACGGCTGCGCCATCGACCTCCTTCCGGGCGCACCGCTACCCAAGGCTTGTTTGTACCCTCTCTCCGTGGCTGAAGAGCAGTCCATGTCCGAGTACATCAAGGAATACCTCGACCTGGGGTTCATCCGTCCGTCGACCTCCCCCGTTTCAGCGGGATTCTTCTTCGTGCCCAAATGGGACGGAGGCCTCAGGCCTTGCATCGATTACCGGGAGCTCAACCGTATCTCTCGTAGGTATGCCTACCCGCTCCCACTGGTGCCCTCTGCCCTTGAACAGCTCTGCACTGCCCGCTGGTTTACCAAGTTAGACCTCCGACACGCGTACAACCTGGTCCTTGTCATAAAGGGGGACGAATGGAAAACCGCCTTCAGCACCAGCACGGGACATTACGAGTACCTGGTCATGCCCTTCGGTCTGGCGAACGCTTCCTCCTTCTTCCAGGTTTTTATCAACGACGTGCTCCGAGACATGCTGGGCCGGTTTGTAACGGTTTACCTGGACGACATCCTGGTGCACTCGCCTGACTTTGCCTCCCATGTCTCACACGTTCGCCAGGTGCTCGAAAGACTCCGGCTCCACCATCTCTGGGTCAAGGCCGAGAAGTGCGAGTTCCACACCCAGTCGGTGCGTTATCTGGGGTATGTGATCTCCCCCTCCGGGGTAGCCATGGACGATGCCAAACTCTCCGCCGTCCTCAACTGGCCCACGCCAGGTTCCATCAAGCAGCTGCAGCGTTTCCTGGGCTTCGCCAACTTTTACCGCCGGTTTATCAGGAATTTCAGCCGCCCGGTGGCGCCCCTCACCGCGCTTCTACAAGGCAAACCTCGTTCTCTCCACTGGAACCCTGACTGCGAGCGGGCCTTCGTCGCACTCAAGTCTGCCTTCGCCCGCCTCCCTGTCCTGGGCCATCCCGATCCAGAACACCCCTTCACCCTGGAGGTCGACGCGTCGTCAGTGGGAATAGGAGCCATCCTTTCTCAGCATCTCGGCGCACCCCCAAAGCTGCGTCCAGTGGCGTTCTTTTCGCACAAGCTCACGCCAGCGGAACGTAACTACGATGTCGGAGACCGCGAACTGTTGCCGATCAAACTGGCCCTGGAGGAGTGGCGACACTGGCTCGAGGGATCCAAACATCCCTTCACGGTCTACACAGACCACAAGAACCTGGAATACATCCGCTCGGCCAAGCGCCTCAATGCTCGTCAAGCCCGCTGGTCTCTCTTTTTCTCCCGCTTCGCGTTCACCATCACTTTCCGCCCGGGGTCAAAAAACACCAAGGCAGACGTATTGTTTCGCAGCCTTGACCCCGACATGACCACTCCGGAAGCACCCACATCCATTCTCCCGGCCTCGTGCACCGTCGGCGCGATTAAATGGGACTTTGACCGCGAATTGGACAAAAGACTCTCCCAAATGTGCGTTCCACCCAAATGCCCGCAGGGCAATAAATTCGTGCCCGTGGACCTCCGCGACCGCCTCCTCGCCTGGGCACACACTTCCCTGTCTTCGGGCCACCCTGGAGAGACCCGGACCCACCAGCTCTTGGCATCGCACTACTGGTGGGAAAACATGCGCAGTGACGTGCATCGCTTCGTGCTCTTCTGCAGCACTTGCGCTCAAGCCAAGACCCCTCGCGCTCTTCCGTCTGGCCTACTCCATCCTCTGCCCGTGCCACAAAGACCCTGGTCTCACATAGCCCTAGATTTTGTCACGGACCTCCCATCCTCCCAAGGGTTCACAGCCATTCTCTCAGTGATCGACCGCTTCTCCCGTGCCGTCCGCTTCGTCCCTCTTCCGAAACTCACCACCACGCTCCAGACGGCAGAATGCCTATTCGAACACGTCTTCCGCAACTTCGGCATCCCTGAAGACATCCTCTCGGATCGGGGCCCTCAGTTCACCTCTGCGGTATGGCGGGCCTTCGTGAACAAGCTGGGTTCCACCGTCAGCCTCTCCTCGGGCTACCATCCTCAGACAAACGCTCCAATCAAGAGCTCAAAAAATTCCTCAGATGCTATTGCCTTCACAATCCCCATGACTTCCCGTTTCTCCCGTGGGCTAAGATAGCCCAGAACTCCCTCCGTCACTCCTCCACCGGCCTCACGCCGTCACGGCTCGTTCCAATGCGTCCTGGGCTTCCAGCCTCCTTTCGTGCCCTGGGACTCCACGCCCTCGGACGTCCCAGCCGTGGATGACTGGTTCCGCTGCAGCGAGGATGTCTGGTGTCAGGTCCACCTCAAAATCGACAGGGCCATCCGTCGTTACAAGATGCATGCTGAGCGACGCCGTCGCTCTGCTCCCGTCTTCCAACCAGGAGACGGCGTCTTGCTGTCGACCCGGGGACTGCGCCACATACAGGGAAGTACCCCGTTTTCTCCGCGATTTCTGGGTCCTTATAAGATCGTTAGCCGCATCAGTGACGTTACGTATCAGTTGCAACTGCCTTCTCACATGCGCATCTCTCCCTCGTTCCATGTTTCGCTCCTGAAGCCCTGGTCCCCTGGCCCGTTGGCGGAGGCTTCTCCTGCGGTACAGCCCCCGCCCATCGGCCCATTGGAGGCTTCCACCTACACGGTCCACCGCCTCCTGGACTCCCGCAGGCGAGGTACGTCCATCCAATACCTGGTGGACTGGGAGGGCTACGGCCCTGAAGAGAACTGCTGGGTGAACGCAAAGGACATCCTGGACCCTCTCCTCATCCGGGAGTTCCACGCCGCACGACCCGACCGGCCGGCCCCCCGGCCGCGCGGCCGCCCGCGCAGTTCCTCCTCGCTCCGCCGGGCCTTCGGCAGCCGCCGTGCCCCCGCCGGCACGAATCCTTCGAGGGACGGTACTGTCACGCCCCCTTCCAGCGCCACTCCCGACACAAGCGATCTACCGCGCTCGTCCTCGCCTGCCTACTGATTGCACACACCTGCTCATGTCTTCGGCCCACCTCATCTCTCCCTATATAAACTTCTCACTTTGCACTCACCAGCCGCTACACAACAAGGTTCCTACCTCGTTCAACTAGCTCATTCTCTAATAAAGCGATTGTGTACCTGCTATCTCTGCCTCCGTTCGTTCTCTCCTGGGCTGTCCACTTGTCTCCAGTCCTCCCTCGGCGTTTACAACTTTGTTTATGTTGTTTAATTTTCAGTGTGTCAAAACTAATACAGAGTAAAAGGTTTTTATATTATACAGTGGTAACTCGGTTCTCGACCACCTCAGAACTCGTCGAATTCGGTTCTCAACACAATTTTTGCAGAAACAATTTTTTTTTTTTTGTCTCAGCTATAGTAGGTTGCTTGGTACATGTGTATTGTTTGCCTGTTAGTGATGACACCAGGATGCACTTTGGGAAGAAGATGGTGTAGATATATTCAGTTGTGCTGAGTGGCTAAAGTTCTGTGTTGCATTCTGATGGTGATTAGAAACTTAGAGTTTAAAAAGATGTCTCATAAGGTGAATAGTGACTCTCACATGATGACATATTCATTGTCACCCCTGCACCCATTCGGGGGTCCAGCAAAGGTTAAAGAAAGGGAACTACGGGAATGGAGATTCTGCCCTTACAGGTCAGCGGACAGAGACAGTCCAGGAACACCTGCCTGGAAAGCTAAGTTCACAGTTCATGGAGTTTAATGCGAATTACTTCAACAATCGAAACGGACCCCTACGACTAATGAAGGAATTCTCACTGTCATAAAGGTATTTCACTCTTAATTGTTTGATTTATTACTTTAATTTGATTTGATTTTTTGCATGTTTTGACTTTGTACCTTTACTGCTAGTATGGAGGATATGCTTAGTTACAGGATGAATTTAAACTAATCCTATCTTTCAATTCTGGCATTAAATTTCTTTTCAGTTAGTTGCACGTCATTGGGTGATGGGGTACTTAAAATCATTTTAGTCCAATAAATCATTCCATTTCATTTTACAGCTACTCTGTGAAAGGACTAATCTTGTTTACACAAATCAAAGATTAGGTGATGAACCTGCTCAGAGAGACTCAGAGTCAAAAACAGAAACGATCAAGCTTGTTCACACAAATTTCATCAGGGCCGAGTTGGTTCACTGAGCTCAGAAACTGAATCAGTCAGTTTGTTTACAGAAATCAGGGAGCTCAATCAGCTGATTTTTTGACTACAGGACAATCAGAAATTAAAGTAGAGTGGACTGTTTCATTGGACAAGGAATTGGTCTTCTAGTTTTGTTTACAGAAACCAGGAATCAAATCAGTTGATCTTATTTCAAGGAAATCAGGAATCAAGTCATCTGAACCTATTCAGAAAAGAAAGGGGAAATGAATCAGTTTAGTTTCTTTACAGGCATTTGGGTTTGGTTCACAAACCATGAGAGATTCAATTAATTACCGAAATCAGGAACTGAAATCGACTGGAAACTGTTGAGAGAAATTTTGGATCAGTATCCGTGTTCCCAAACAATCAGGAACTGAACTGGATGGATATTTATGAATTATTAATGCAGAATATATTGTGCAGGTTAATCCGTGCCTAACAAACATTTGAACTAACTAACTAACTAAAACCTAAATAACTGCATGCCTTTTATGATGACTGTTATTCTACATAGCTGTAAGTAAGTGTAAGTGTACAGAAAGTTACATTTGTACAACTTGAAAGCTTCAGATCTGTAAGGGTTTTCTTATACCTACATCTCATCTCTATAATACTATTAAAATACTGTGAACATGGTTCAGTTTAGTAACTGTTTGTTTATTATGGCAGGAGCTGGATTATGAGGAGCAAATCACAAGAAACATATCTGTTAGCGTGGAAAACGAGGAGCCTTATTTCTCCTGTACAGTTCTACGTCGTCCTACACATGGAACAACGTGGGACATAGAGAAATTCACTGAAACTTCAAAGATAATAGAGCCTAAACTGTACCCATTAACCATCACTGTAGAGGACGTTAATGAGCCCCCGGTATTCATACCGCCTGTTCAGAAAGTCGCAGTCATGGAAAACACAAAAATAGGAACAGTCTTAGCCCACCTAAAAGCTATGGATCTGGATGAGTCGTCTGCCAGCTCGTTCCGGTGAGTATAATGGATGTGCTGTACTATTATAGCACACAGTTCTAGCTAAAGAAATGAATGTATGTTCTCATGCTACAAAATGGTATGCAGTGTGATTATTCTGTGGTTAAAAATATACCTGACATGCCTGTTATGTTGTACAGTCAGGTGCAAAAGTATACACCACCCTTTAATTGTTGCACTAGATTATACACAGTCAGTCAGTTATATGCAGTCAGTGCTTCATTTTGATTGACTTTCTTTTCAGGTTTTACTCATTCGTTAGTAAACCCTATTAGAAAATATTCAGGTAAAAAAACATGACTTTTTAATGTAATTTATTAGAATGACAGTATATTAATCCGAGCGTGTGTATAATGACAGTAGCTTCCAAGCCATCCTGGTTGATTTTTGGGAACTTTCATCAACTTTAAAAACTGCACCTCGTGAAGCAGCTCCTGTATTTTCAGTCTGCCTTTCTGCTGGTACCCTTTTCATACTTGGCACAAGACTGACTAAAAGCACGGTGTTCACATTGTTTCCTCTTGTCTTTGGAACTACAGAGCCATTTTACTTTTAGATTTGGGACAATGTTAATACAATTTAATGGCAGCCTAATATTATTAATAATTAATAATACATTACATTTGAGCAAAAGCTTAAACTTTATGTGTAATTGGACAGACTTACTAAATCAAATGATGGTGTTTAAAACAAAAAGTTTCAGCTCTTGTATGAGATGGTGAACCTTTTCGTGCTCCTTTCTTATTTCCAAAATTGGATGTCCCAATATCAGAGTTTGCATTTATCGGTGATCAGCAAAAGGATGTCTTCGTGAATTGAAGAAGACATTTTGTTCATCTTCACACTTTTTCCGTTGTGAAAAAAATAGAATCAGGCAGCGAAATTCCAAAACAAGAGTGTAGTGTCTGATGTGCATAGATTCAAGGCAAAAAAAATTGCATAAGAAAATTTTGCATTTTCACATCTATCTTTGGCGTGAGTGAGTGTTGGTTCCAGGGCTCTGAAAGTCCATGATGGACTGTCTCTGTGTTGCTGGAATTGCACATAACACTTTGTGTTGTTTCCAGATGTTGTCTCAAGCCCAGTTTGCAGCATGTCTCCCATCATTGTACAATATCTCCTTTTTGGGTCTCAATTTTAATGCAGTAAAGTTACTTTTAGCTTATTTGCATGCCAAAGGTTGTCAGATGGCTTGATTGTCCACTTATATAAACAATTAAAGGTTACTTTAGGGCCATAGTTTTCAACTCGTTAGGGTAGCAGTATCCCTCAGACTCAGCCAATCGTGACTGCATGTGGTGTTTTAGTCACCCGGGCACCCTCAATATGAATATTTCCTTTCTTAAGAATCAAGTTGCTGAGGAGGACTTATTATTATTGTAATGCGTCTTCTAGTGCAGTGATAATGCTTACAGTTCTAAACCCCAAAGTCCTGGTTCAATTATCGAAACATCTCTCTCTCTCCTCTCTCTCTCTCTCTCTCTCTCTCTCTCTCTCAGCTTCATTAAAGGAACAGATGTTGAAAACTGGGTCACTGTAGATGCAAAGTCTGGTGAAATTTCAGTGGCGAAGCTTATGGACAGAGAATCATCTAAAGTGAGTGACAGTAGCTACAGCGTCATCGTGTATGTGGTGGATGATGGTAAGAAACAGCACAAGCTGTTGCTTTAAGCTATTGCTTTTTTATAAATGGTTTGTACAAATTTGGGCACAGATCCACTATTGGGTTTTTTGGTTTGTTTATTTTGTTATAAGCTTTGCAGAAAGCTTATAGTCTCATATTTAGGATTCTTTTCATGTTGAAAAAAATGCCATTTAACCAGATGTGCCGAACTTTTGCATATGACTATAAAGAGTTTCATCATGAAAAGCATAGTAACACAGATATTCCTGAAAACGTGTACGAGATAAATCTGAGAAACTTGTTGTGGATATACAGTATAGAACTTTGCATCATGGCCATGACAATGATTCATAGTTAATCAGTGCTGTCAGTGATAATCCCATAACTCATGGTATGCAGGTAATACCTTTGCGAAAATATATTACCTTAACTATAATTCAAAAATAAGAAACTATGTGGAGGATTAAGAAGAAGATGAGTTAATCCTGACAGATCAGGTTAACTGTCTTATAATTGTAGACAGTTGCTTGAGAACTAGAAAGCTTGTCATTTGTGTTTTTACAGGTAAATCATCCCTAATTTGTCAATCCTAATTCTAATATGGATTCAGTCAATGCTAAAAGCATGAATTTGCTACTTCTGTATGTTCTCCCAAAACTAGAACCTATTAAACTAGGTATCAGATGGTTATTAGTGTGGTTACATGATCTTTTTATGTCTGAATGTTTCCTTAACCCCAGGTTTAAAGTAAAGTAAGCTGCAGGTCCACTGGTTTTCTTGCACAATTAGTAATTTACTAACACTCACAATCTCAGGGGGATTTTTTAGAACCACCACTTACCTGGTGGCCAATGCCCTGATGAGCATGCCAAAATGAAAGTAAGCTCTAATGACTCTGACAAGTTTTTTTGTAACACAACCATGCAATGAAAGACTCGTGTAAACTAATGGTTTGTGTTAAAAATGTCACCATTTAAAGTGGGACTAAATGCTTAGTTTCCATTAACCCCATTTTCTCTCACCTGACCTTCAGCTACGCCGCCGATGACCGGTACAGGAACGCTGATTATCAACCTAGGAGATCAGAACGACGGAATTCCAACATTGGTGGTGAACACTTTGGGCATATGTTTATCGGACAGCGTAACCATGACCAACCTCACAGCTCAAGATCTGGATCTTCCTCCATTCGGCGGCCCCTTCTATTTCGAGCTCCAGGAGGACTTCAAGGGAAGCTGGGGCATCGAGCCGTCTCGAGGTACAGTTTCTCTAAATTAGCACTTGATATAAAAGTGGTAATATGGTTTAATGTTTGGAAATGGCTAAGAATTCTCTCTAATTGGTATTGTTCTGCGCATAAAGCCTTTTCTTAAAGCCACTAGCTCACAAGAGTTGACTGATGGTTTAGCCAGTTTCAAAATTAAATAGATATTTATTGAAAACTATATTAGGAACATTATTGCATTAAAAAAAGAGAACAGCAGGTCTTGGATTTGATGATTCATATTACTAATGACCAGACTTCAGTTCTGGTTAGTTTCGTAGGAGTTTCACCATGCCTTTGACTTGTCCTTCAGCATAAACGTTAGAAATGCAGTCATAAAAATGTCATTATGGAATGCTCCTGTCATTTCTTTGGTGAAAATGTGTAGGAGTCCCAAAACTGGGTATCTATTAAAATTCTTCTTCTTCTTCTTTCGGCTTCTCCCTTTATCAGGGGTCACCACAGCGAGTTAAACGTTTCCACCTCACCCAGTCCTCTACGTCCCCTACTCTCACCCCAACTCCCTGCATATCTTCATTTACCACAACCAAATAACTCCTCTTTGGTCTTCCTCTCCGTCTCTTGCCTGGCAGCTCCATCTCCAACATCCTCCTACCAATATATCCACTATCCCTCCTCTGCACATGTCCAAACCATCTCAGTCCTTCCCTCTCGAATTTTGTCTCTCAATTTTCCAACCTGTGCTGGTCCCTCTGATGATCTCATTCCTAATCCTGTCCACCCTAGACACTCTCTAAAGAGAACCTCACATCTTTAAGTTCTGCCCCTGCCTCCATCTCTGCTTCCTGTCTCTTTGTCAGTGCCACTGTCTCTAAGCCATACAACAAGGCTGGTCTAACAACTACTCTCTTATGAATCTTTCCCTTTCACTTTTGCTGCGGACCCTTTTGTCACACAGCACTCCTGGCACTCTTCTCCCCCCCGACTCGATCCTGCCTGTACTCTCTTCTTTTTACCTTCTTCCACACTCCCCATTTTCCTTGGACAGTTGATCCCAAGTACCTGAACTGCTGGACCTTTGTGACCACTGATCCCTGAAGCCTGACTGTTCCACCTGTCTCCCTTTCATTTTACACACATGTATTCAGTCTTACTACAGTTGACTTTCATTCCTCTCCTTTCCAGATTATACCTCCACCTCTCCAAGTTCTCTTCTACCTGTTTTCCCTGTTCTCACTACAGATCACAATGTCGTCTGCAAACATCATAGTCCACGGCGATTCCTGTCTGACCTTCATCTGTTAGTCTGTCACATCACCAGAGCAAATAAGAAGGGACTCAGGGCCGATCCTTGATGCAATCTGTCCCACCTCTACCTTGAAGCTATCTGTCACTCCTACAGCACATTTCACCGCTGTACACGCTGTTCTCATACATGTCCTGCACTAATCTAACGTACTTTTCATCCACTTGAGACTTCCTGATACACCACCACAGTACCTCCCTTGGCACCCTGTCATAAGCTTTCTCCAAATCCACAAAGACCCAGTGTAGCTATTTCTGACCATCTCTATACTTCTCCATCAGCAGTCTCAAAGCAAAAATCGCATCCATGGTGCTCTTCCTTGGCATGAAACCAATACTGTTGTTCACTCACTGTCACCTCCTGTCTGAGCCTAGCTTCCACAACTCTCTCCCAAATCTTCATTATGTGGCCTCATCAACGTATTATGCCCCTGTAAGAGCCACAACTCAGTACATCACCCTTCTGCTTTAAAAATCGGTATACAAGTAAGCGTTTCCTCCATTCCTCCGGCATACTCTCATTCACCAGAATTCCATTGAATAATCTAGTCAAAAAACACCACACTCCCAGATCTCCTAGACTTTTCCATACCTCAAACCGGTATGTCATCAGGTCCCACTGCCTTTCCGTTCTTCATCCTTTTCAAAGCTTTCCTCCACTTCTTCCTCGCTAATCTTTACTACATCCTGTTCCACAATTTTCTACACCATCCACCCTTCTTTTCCCTTTCATTTTCTACATTCATTAACTCCTCAAAATCTACTCCTTCCAGCTTTCCCTCACCCTCTCCTCACCTGTCAGTACATTTCCATTTCTATCCTTGATCACCCTGACATGCTGCAACATCCTTTCCAGCTCTATCTCTCTGTCTCGCCAGCAGATACAAACTCCTTCTCTCCTTCCCTACTGTCTAACCTTTCATATAAACCCATCATAGGCCTTCTGCTTGGCCTTTGCTTACCTCGCTCTTTGCCCTTTGCCGGCCGCATCTCCTTGTATTCCTGCCTACTCTCATTAGTCCTGTCTCTGTCCCATTTCTTCTTTGCTGACCTCTTTCTCTGAATAACCTCCTGCACTTCCTCGTTCCACCACCAGCCTTTGCCTGTCCAGAAGACACACCCAGTTAACCTTTCTACCTGTCTGTCTAATCACTGTTGCTGCTACTACCCAGTCATCTGGGAGCTCTTTCCTATCACCCAAAGCCTTTCTCAGCTCCTCTCTGAACTCCTTACAACATTCTTCCTTTCTCAACTTCCACCATTTGGGTCCGCTGCTCTGCCTTTGTCCTCTTCCTCTTCCTAACCAACCAGAGCCATCCTGCACACCACCATCCGATGCTGCCTAGCTACCACTCTCCCCTGCCACTACCTTACAATCACCAATCTCTTTTAAACAACCTCTTCTACTATAGGATGTAGTCTACCTGTGTGCTCCTCCCTCCACTCTTATAAGTCACCCTATGCTCCTCCTATCTTTTGGAAATATGTTAACCACAGCCATTTCCATCCTCTTGCAAAAATCCACCACCATCTGTCCTTCTAGGTTCCTATCCTTAACACCAACATGCCCATTGAAATCTGCACCCAATCACAAGTCTCTGGGCATGCTCTCAACCACTTCATCTAACTCCCCCCCAGAATCTCTCTTTCTCCTCTAATTCACAGCCAAAAACTGTGGTGCATAGCCACTAACAAACATTCACCATTATACACCCCTCAAATTTCCAAGCTTCAGACATATTATCCTATCTGACACCCTTTTCACCTCAACGACATTGTTTACATAGTCCTCCTTCAGGACCACACCAACTCCATTTCTCTTTCTATCCACACCATGGTAGAACAGTTTAAACCCTGCACCAATGCATCGAGCCTTGCTACCCTTCCACTTTGTCTCCTGCACGCCACAAAACATTGACCTTTCTCCTCTGCATCATATCAGCCAGCTCTCTACCTTTCCCTGTCATCGTCCCTACATTTAGGGTTGCTACCCTCAGTGCTATATTCTGGCCCCTCCTGATTTCTCTCTGTCTCCTCACACGCCTGCCTCCTTTTCGTCTTCGGCAAACAGTAGTCCAATTTCCGCTGGTACCCTGTTTGCTACCAGTACTAGTGGCGGCCATTGTTAACCCGGGCCGCGACCGATCCGGTATGGTGAAATTATTATGAACTCGCATACTTTATTTGGCAAATTTTTTACACTGGATGCCCTTCCTGACGCAACCCTCACCATTTATCCGGGCTTGGGACTGGCACTAGAAATACCCTGCCTGAGCAATCTAGCGGCTGGTTTAGGTATCTATTAAAATAAGCCCATTAAATTAAGCCCAGCAACAAATTCTGGCTCCACCCCCACTGGAGATATCCTACAATCAGACAATTAGGATGAAAAACTAATTTAAGAATCCAACATTTTATTACAACCACCAGCCAACACCATGCTATATCTACAATTATATAAAATGCCATTGTCAATGAATGAGTTGAAACACATATTCATCGATGCTCTGATCACTTTGAAGGCACGACTGTGAACCTGGTGAAAGGGAAAGACGTCTATTCGGGCTATTACGAACTTCAAGTCAAAATATTAGACAACCAGGGCATGGGACAGGTGCAAAACCTGTCAGTCACTGTGTGTGATTGCACCATCACCCCCAACTGCCACGTCCGCAGGTCTGTCGATGCCCAGGCAAGCTGGATCGCCATTGGGATCATGATCTCGGCCTTCCTGCTAGGTAAGACTAATGTTTGCTTATGAAACTTTAGTATTTAGACAAAATGGAATACTTTATAATTAAAGTATAAAGGCTTTACAGTTGAAACACAATGTTTCATTGGAAAAATGCTTTGCTGTAAGCTAAGATATTCTCTCACAGATATATGTCTTCTTTCTACAGTAATCCTCCTGATGGCTTTTCTGGTCACTTGCACAAACAAGGCAGATATGGTCCAGACTCTTGAAGCTGATGAGAATGCTGACTTGTCTCTCCTTAAATGCAATTTAGAGGCATCTGAAACAGACGGCAAAGTAATAAAATTCTTATTATTCATACATTTAAAGTGAAATAGAATCTCAAACATGTCGTAAATTTGGAGTAAAAAAAAATGAGTACATTCTCTTGCTTAACCAAACAAATGCTTGATTGATTAGTCTCCATGCATTGACAGTTTTTCTTTTCTTTCCCTAGAAGACAGATACATCTCAACCAAATCAGAATTCCAATTTCGTGAAGCCATCCAATTCAAGAACGTCCAAATCTCAAATGGCTCATAATGGCATTTCCAGGCATGAATCAATGGTGAAAAAGGTATGAGATCATGAATCCATATGTGATACTCTGTGATATATCTGAATTCCTGGCTACTGCAAAGCTTGGGGAATTTATAAGTGAGTTAAGTAGATACTGTCAATGTCAAGTACGGAGGATTTGAATGTTGGAAATAAATTCAAGTAGGATGAAGTTTAGGAAACACTATGATAAACATAGCTATACACACGAAAGTTTTTGGACACCCCTTCTAATTATTGAGCTCTGCTACAGAATTCCAGCAACACTCACTTCTGACACGTTCATAATATAAAGCGTACATTTCTGGATTGTTCATAGATAAACAGTGGCAGTACAGTGGGCTGTACAGATACCCCAGTGACTCTCAGTTTGACACATTTATAGGTTTCTACTTCCAGCAAGTAATTTCATCACCTTTCTACCCTGCTCTCCGTAAACAAGTCCAAAGAGAACCAAAGCTGGTTCTCCAACTTCGATTTAACTTGGCCTCAACACCATATAAACACACTGGAACTCCAAAACTGAGCCAGGGCTTATTGTCTAACATCAGAGGCTGACCTCACAGTCATGTTCCAAAAACTAGTGAAAAGTCATTTTATAACAAAAATGGTTGTTGTAGCAGCAAATGTGGGGGGCAAACTCCAGAAACACATGCATGTTTTGGATGTAATTTTCTTAGTGTCCACAAACTTTTGTCTATACAGTCTAACCACTGGCCCAGCATACAGTATTAATGAATAGAAAAGTGTGTTGCCATGTTATTCCGTACAGGTGTAAACAAACAGTTCACCTAAAAGTATTAATATGCAACTCTTATTAACCTTCTTGTTGCTAAAGGTACATTTATTCTGGCCTAAATAGCCATTTCATACAGCCCGATCTTGTGAGATCAAACACCTCCTGTTCACTAGATGGCACCGTGGGCAAAATGCCATAGAAGGTCAAACGAATACCAGGATAATACTGAAGCACTGAGGGTTAATTGGCAGAAA
>JAJAGP010007180.1:0-15247 GCA_025084515.1 Ancistrus triradiatus | reverse complement strand
GCTCCCACAGTTGATTTATTCACACCAACCTGCTTACCTATTGTAGATTCACTCTTCCCAGTCGGGTGCAGGTCTACAATTTTCTTCTTTGGTCTTGGCCATGGTTGAGTTTGGAGTCTGACTGTTTGAGGCTGTGGACAGGTGTCTTTTATACAGATAACGAGGTCAAACAGGTGCCATTAATACAGGTAACGAGTGGAGGACAGAAGTTTCTTAAAAAAGAAGTTACAGGTCTTTGAGAGCCAAAAATCTTGCTTGTTTGTGGGTGACCAAATACTTATTTTCCACCATGATTTACAATTAAATTCTTTAAAAATCCTACAATGTGATTTCCTGGATTTTTTTTCTCATTTTGTCTCTCATAGTTGAAGTGTGCCCATGATGAAAATTACAGACCTCTCTCATCTTTCTAATTAGGAAAACTTGCACAATCAGTGGCTGACTAAAAAAAAATTTTCCCCCACTGTATGACACCTAGGCAGACAACCCAAGGAGGTTGGGTCTCTGAGTCTTTCTAAGGTTTCTTCCTTATAACGCATTTGGGAGTATTTCTTTGCTACTGTTGCCATAGGCTTGCTCAATTAAAGCTTTGGACCTAGATAATAGAATATTGTAAAGCTGCTTTGAGATAATGCTTCACAACGCACCCACTCACCCATTTTACAGACACGATTAAACTAACATCTTTGGAACACGAACCGGGTAGCAACAGCGCCACCATTGAATATGTTTTTCCTGCCAACTAAAATTGGATTTACAAACAACACAACCGACAAGGTTTTCTGGAGTGAAATCCTCCAACACTGGAGGATTATGTTCTAAAAGCCACCATCGTGCTTTTGTTAACCCTCCAGTATGCGCTCCTGTAAAAACATTCCTAATCAGAGCGAGAAACATCCCTGATGATGTCCCCGACTAATCAACTATTAAATTAGTCTCAACTAATTGTGTATTTATTTTAATTGACCAAGTCGATAAATAGGCCTTAATAATAATTGCACTATTTATTGCTATATTTTCATATTAATATTGGCTGATTTTATATAAACTCAACACTACTGTGCCAAAGAGCCAAACAGATTTACAGCTTTTTGTTTAAGATATCTGAATTAGTTTTTGAGAGGGGGAAACGACATATCTTAGATTTACAAAAAATATCTTTTGCAAAAACAAATTTGACATACATAAGAAACTTAAACCAAATCAGTATTTGCTCTGCCCACCCGTAGCCTTTAAAACAGCATAGCAGCACCTGGTTGTTAGTTTTGCTTAATTTTGCATGGAGTTACATGCGCACTAAGACCTGAAGTTTTTGTATCAGGAAAATGCTAAGTGCTACAACACTACCATTGCTTAGTAAATCTGAACAAATCCTTCCACTGTTCTTATTCCACAGCGGCTTCCGCAATTTCTGTTATACAGGTAGTCCTCATTTCATGATGGTCCAGTTTATGACTTTACAATGGGAATCTGATAATACACAAACACATTCTGTACTCTGAATTTTGAATTTCATGATTAGAGATGTTAGTTTTACATTTTCACAATATGAAAACCTTGACAAAAACTGTCCTATTAAATTACTTATTATTATAATTAAACAAGGACTTATGAAAAGACATGTTTTAATTTGAATTTACATATTAATAAATGCATTATTCTTGGATTAAAAAGGTTTCATTCATTTTGTGTTCAGGGACTTTTTTTTTTTAGCTCCTACTTCAAGGCAGGGTCTTTTCTCAGCACATAAGAACCCTGAGTGACGCAAGTATGCCCTGACTGGTCCAGACATGAGAGTACGATGACTCGTCCAGATGCAGTCATGCAAATGTATAGTGACTAGTCCAGAAAAGGGTCTGTGTTGAGCCCAACTGCAATGTTTTAATATACTTATACACAGATAGCTGTATAAGCAACAGATCTTCAAGCTAAAACTGGAAAGTAAAACACAGACAAATATACTGACAGGGACGTCTAGGATTTACTGAGCCTATATGAGACGAAGGAGATGTAATGCGATTTTGAGTCGTCTATGTGAACCTTGCAGGGCTTATATCACTTCACAGTCACTCGGCGTTCCCACTGGCGGTGCAAAAACAGACCGAAAAGGCCCTGGAATTGTTGGGTTCCAAGGGGAGCTCCACAGGGGCGAGTTCCTACCACATTAGTCCCTAGAACTGTTTGTGAAAGCAGCTATGCTGTGAGACCGTGGAGAACACAAAACCCTGAGAAACAAGAGATTTGTTTGTTTGTAGAAAAACAAAACCCTGCTCATGTTAGGGGCAAAGCCAAGCAACAAATAGAAGAAAGGAGTTCTGGAATTATTATTATTATGGAATTATTGTGTTTTCACATTTAATGATAAAAACGGATAGAATGGATGTTGTTGATTATGTTCAGCAACATACTTCAAGTGATGACTTCTGATTAAGTTTGAGAGAAGGGAAACACAATCACCACCATCATTTGCTGCATTGCCTTAGTTTGACTTAAGACTATAACACACTGCCTGGCCAAAAAATAAGGTCACCATCTGGATTTAACTAAGCAAATAGGTAAGTGTCTCCCATCGGATAATTACTGCATTGGTGATCATGTTTCAGCTGGCAACAAGTTATTTAACCCTAGCTGATGCAATGAGTAGTTTCTTATTTGTTAAACAACCATGTGGAAAGACACATCCTGTGGTCGTGGCAAAGATGTTAATGTGTTTCAGAAGGGCCAAATTATTGACATGCATCAAGCAGAGAAAACATCTAAGGAGATTGCTGAACCTACTAAAAATCGAGCTAAGAAGTGTCCAACGCATTATTAAAAAGTGGAAGGACAGTGGGGAAGCAGCATCTTGAATGATCGTGATCAGCGATCACTTAAACGTTTGGTGAAATCAAATTGTAAAAACAACAGAAGAACTCAGGGATATGTTTAATACTTAAAGAAAGAGCATTTCCACAAGCACAATGCAAAGAGAACTCAAGGAATTGGGACTTAACAGCTCTGTAGCCTTAAGAAAACCACTTTTCTATTAAGCTACATGGAAAAAAACGGCTGAAGTGATGCACCCATTATGCCTAGCGCCCACCATACAAGCCTGTGAGGGAAGTGCTATGATCCGGGGTTTGCTGCAGTTGGTCAGGTCTAGGTTCAGCAACATTATGTGCCCAAAGAATGAGGTCAGCTGACTGCCTGAACATACTGAAACACCAGGTTATTCCATCAATGGATTTTCTTCCCTGATGGCACGAGCATATTCCAAGAGGACAATGCTAGGATTCATCGGGTTCAAACTGTGAAAGATTGGCTCAGGGAGCACAAGACATCATTTTCACACATGGATTGGCCACCACAGAGTCCAGACCTGAACCCCATTGAGAATCTTTGGGATGTGCTGGAGAAGACTTTGTGCAGTGGTCCATCCTAGTGGTCCAAGGCTATATATTATTTAAAGTTATATTTATAAAATATTATTTATTAATATACATCATATATAATAAATGATAATTAATGTAAAGTGAATTACAAACCAATTTAATTTTTTTCCATTTTCTTTATTTATTCTTGTACTATGAAAACAATTTTAATCTTGTCTCGGTCAGTCCTGATCTTGGTTTTGATTCAGACTCAACTACTAAAAGTCCTGTGGGTCCCAGTCTTGGTATTGACTACAGCACTCACAGACAGTGTTAACAAACAACAACGAAGATCAGTCAGATGAAATGAAGACTCAACGAGTGAAAGTGAACCAGTTTACATAGTTATAGGGTAGAGAGGGAATTGTCTTTATTTAACATTGTATCAGCTGCAGTGGCCATTTCACAACAAGCACAAGGTTACATCGAAACTAGTCTTACACATCCACACGGGGACAATCAAGTGCAAGGGTGAACCCTAATGCATGTCTTTGGACTATGGGAGGAAACCAGGCACCCAGATTAAACCCACACAGACACGAGGAGGACATGCAAACTCCACACAGGACAGGATCGAACAGGGGACACTGGAGCAGTGAGACAGCTGCTCTAACCTCAGCTCTGTAGTTTATATAGAATATACAGAGGTTGTGTTTTGGGGAGGGGGTTTGGGGAGGGGCTTATGACCCTTATGATTACCTATTACAGCTCGTTACAAATAAACAGTGGAAAATAACACACAAACACAAGTAACTTGCACATAAAAGTCTCTAAACACATCAACCAAGTTACAACAGTCTCTGGTCCAAAAGTGAGCTAACAAGCAAGTGAGCACACAAACTGAAAGGTAGTTACACACACACACACACACACTTCTTAAACTCCCACCTCTGTTTGTGGATGTGCCCCTGTTATCGGTTGCAACCTCCGGAGTTAAAACACAGAATTTTTGTTTCCTATTATAATTGTTAAGATCTCGGCCGTTAAACCAAACAGATGCTGATTGGATGGTCGGCATATGGCACTTACCCGTATTTACATATTATGTGGGACACAGCAAATGGATTTCAATCTGGATGACAGGAGACTATTTGACTATTAAGTATAAATGGGGTCATAATTCATGTGCTTAAGATCTTATCCAGTTTCAGAGCTGCATGACAAAACCAAGTGTAAACGTCCCCTGTGCCACTACATTAAGCTGACATCACAGAAATGAGGTGGAGTTTTGCTAATACATCATAATTGTACCTTACATCAATATTCAGTCTCAACGCAATATTCAGTTCACTAGTCCACCACCACAGTGCCCAGGGATTGGGTCCCTGTGGTGCCTTTCGACCAAAACAAGAGTTACACAGCGCAGACTGACAGTGTCTTGGGAAATGGGGCGGTATGAGGGGGCAGACTGGTCATGCACAGCAGTGGGCCTTACAAAGCCCTGTGACTGACTGATTCCCTGTTCAGGGCATATGCACGCCTGCACCCTGTGAATTCCCGGATAGGATCCACATATGACCAGCTGCTTGATCTGCAGCACAATGTACCAAGCCTCTAAGTAATGTTAATGACGGCAGAATTTCTAGCCACTTGACAGTGCAATATGGATACGTAGTAATCTTAATCACTAACAGCAATAAGCCATCAACTGATTTACTGCAGTAAACAGAACAAGTCACAGGAACACAATTCGTCTACCTGTCACACTGACCGCTGTCGCTGAATGGTCTTTAATTCCTCACGCGTGTCTGTGCTCAGATCTGAACAGACCGAGCTCAAAAAACGTCAGCTTGTAACCATGTCCATTAGCAGTTCTGCCAAAACACCACGCGACCAAGCCACGTACTTACACCAATGTCATTGTGGAGGTGTAGATTTCAGCCCTGCGCCACCCTGCTAACCGTCAAGGTTGAATCACCTGACGGTGGGGCCTCCAGATCCGCTCCTCTTGTGATCGTGTGGCCGGTTAGCGCTGCTGTCCCACATCTATACACAAGCTTGCATTTTCCTCCCACCCGCATTCCAGAAAAGTGCGCAGGCCGCCATGTGATTGGTTAGTGGAGTCACAATAAATACTAGTAAGAGCCACTGGCCAATAGCAGAACAGGGGGAGGGGCGATATGAGCCAATTCCATCGTGGGAGGCGGAATATCTCGGAATACGGGTAGGAATAAAATTCTGCGTCTTGTAGGTGTTTGCGTTCCTATGCAACAAACGACGACATGTAGTGCAAACCACGTAAAGACTCAACCGTGCACAAAAAGCCTCTGTGACACGGTTTGTAATATATTCCGGTTGTGATAACAAGCGTTCTTGAGTCTGTTAAAACCAAGCTAGCTGGGTACAAACATAGGATTGTTCTCGGCTAATATTAATAAGGCTAATATTAATAAGGAGACGCAAACAGAAAGTGGAAAAATAACCATTTATTCGACTTAAATAACCCAAGTGTCACAAATGTTAGTGACCCATCCTGACGTTGGTGTAAAAATCACAGTTCTGGGCTTCGTTGTGTTAATCCAAGGCAGTTAATGTAATGTACAATTTAAAGCTCCTGTAAAGACTGCTCGTCTATTAGTGTTCAACCCAAAAAAGACAAACCGCTACTTTAATCACGACACCGCTGCAGCAAAGCGACCCTGCTACACAAGCTAGGCACGTTCATTTAGTGCTTCTCTCGTGCACGGTGTGCAGCAGCAAAACGTTTTATTGTGATCAAACGTGTGAACCCAAAAACAAGAGCCAACCCCTAAAGACTCTTTCGGCCCATTTACTCCCAGGGACAGCAACCGCTTCCACGTTTTACCGTTACATTTAGTTCTACATCTGAGGATGCCATACAGAACGAATGTAGCAGCTGTCAGTCAGTAAACAGACACGGATTCTGATAAACTCACCTGGTTGAGCTGTGGCGTCCAGCAGCAGCTCCTCCACATCCCCCTACGCCTGAGGCCGCAGCGGCCCCGCTGCTGCTACCGCCGGGTTTGCGATTACCGCCAGTCTGCTTCATTGACATGCTTATTCCATAAACAATGACTTTGTGCAAACTGGTGTAATTGTTTAGGAAATATCAGTTTTATACACCGCGATCGGGAGGACCAGGTGCTTCCAACGGTAACGGTGCAACAGAACCAGTGACAGCGCGCTAACGTTAGCTAGCTCTGCTCCGCTGCGCTCCTGCTAGCGCTAATTATTCCACACTCCACTACTGCTGCGGCCACTACGAGCCAGTTAGCTCGCCTTTGCCTCCTCAAAACAAAACAGCGTCTGAAAGTTATGCAGACTGTCCATATACAACAGATGAACAATAAAAAGCGTTTCGTTCAGTTGTTCTGTATTATCAGCTGACTCGAGATTCCTGACTTTGAGGGGCATGGACCTAAAGGGTCTGAAAAAAAGACGCCGAAATCGAGCGGAAGGATATGTACGCAGCACGGGCATGCTTTTTACTTTATTGTTGGCTCGTATTCTCGCTTGTCAGTGCATTACTAAATAAAAGTGAGCCTTACGTCACATAAATAACACACTATCATATTTTTGTAAAAATGTTTTCTTTAGGTTTTCGACAAGTAGGTTAGAGTATAGCGCACTATTTACAGGAAGTTAGATCAGTTCTGAACTTGGGCGGCGGTGCTTCGGCTGCACGTGAGTCGGTGCGGGTTGGTTCTGTTTTCGGCTTACCTTTAAAATTTCAATACTGCCACAAACTGTCAGGTTTTTAAATAATATTATCCATTCAGTAACATATTCATAAAGCCACTAATTTGCAACGTATCATCTGCCTCAGCGTTCAGAAGTAGCTGCTTAACACAGGACAACGAAGATGTTGCTACCTGAACACTATGGGGTGTATTCAGGGGCACTGCCAGGCATTTCAAGCAAATATATTACACTGGGACCATTGTATTTATTTTTTAAAATACATTTTAGGGCTGTCAGTCACAAGCCATACACCATATGACACCCTGACTGCACTTAAGAAAGCCTATGAGCTTCATTTTGGTGATAAAATCCCAGGGCTTCTCACATTTGTTGAGGCACAAAAGTACTCAGAGGTTAATGAAATCTGCAGTTCCAATAATATGGCAAGGAAAGGAGGATCACACGAAGGACTGTTACATCTGTCTGCCCACTGTTTCTGGATTCTCTACTAAAAATAAGATATCGGTTGAATATCCCTGTCTGCATTCAGCCATGAGACTAGAGTCACATGAAGACAGCTTGCCAGTAGTGAAGCCACCAGTGACATTGAGCCTAGATAAAGCAAAAAAGAAGCCACATCACATGAACAAGATGGAATATGACACTGGTTTAGATGTTTATTTCAGGTTATCCTAATCTGATAACACAGCAGACTTAAATGACCTGAGCAGGGACTTCTCAAATCATAAAGCAGACCTACTTGGTTCAAGAAATTAAATAAAATCAATGTATTTAAATGTTTCTCAAAATTCCCCATGTACTACAGCAAGTGAAAACTGTTTTTGTGTTCAGCTTGACATTGCCTAGCGTCTCAATTTTAGAAAGCAAAATTTGAGAATTTTTTATTGTATGTTATGTTCTATAATATTTGAATTAGTTATTGTCTTTTACACAAATATTACAAATAACAAGAAGCATGTTACTGGTTTTAACTAAAAATGCTATAGTACATGCACAATACAAGTATTCCTTGCAAAGGAAAATATCATCGACCATTACAGACCATTACCTCACCTGTGACATTACATACAACCTGTTACCTCCATGGTCTTGTCAAAGAGTAACTATTGTAGCACCCCCAACACATTTTACTTAACCTCAAAGGGATTTGGTGTCCTGGCTCAGCACTTCACCTCATCCCACAGGATTAAAGTCATATAACTCCAGCACTCATGCCATGTTGCACCAAGTGGAATAACTATGACCATTATTCAACAGGCATTTGTTTAATTTCAATCAGGCTTCAGTGGATTCACTTACACTTACTGCTTTTAGCAGATGCCCTTATCCAGAGCGACTCACAACACGATAGGATTAGTGAGGATAAAATGTAAGCAACTGAAGGTTAAGAGCCTTAACCTAAACAATAGCAGACTTGAACCCTCAACCTTCTACTCTAAAGTCCACTGCCTTAACCACTAAGCCACTACTGTGAGGAATCACTTTGTCTTCCTGTAATGACTATGTGAAGGAACTTGAACACTACCCCGCTGCAAATGTGGCCAGATGGTGCAGCGAGGCTTGTTGGTACCAGAACAGAGAGCTTACTTCAGGCTTTAGAATACAGTCACCAAACCTGACGGCTGACACTTAACTTAATAGCCATGTTAAGTTTGTCCTGCCCCATTTGAAATCTGAAGAATGAAGGCGCACCTCTCATGCTTAAGCCTAGTTCTGAGAATGAAGATTTCAGGCTATTGGCGTGACCCAACAACACACCTATACAATCTCAGAGAGAAACTAGCAAAAAGCTAATTTAAAAAAAAGTTGAAGTAGAATCACTGAGTGTCTGAGCTCTCAATGCTTGCCACTGTGGAATACACTCTTACTCTTACTCTTATTTATCCTTACAGACGTTAAAGTGATAGAGCACGGAAATAAAACCAAACTGTACCTCAGGCCCTGTTACATACTGTTGAACTAAAGGAAAAGCAAACACAATATACTCATAATGAAACACTAATACACAAATATTTAGTAAGGAATTGCTTTAATACAAATATTTCAGCATGGTCAGGACAAAAAATACTGTCTGAGGTACAGGTCTACCATCATGAAATGATAAGTGCTTACGTGCCACATCAGAAAAGAGTAAGACAGGAGATAAAATTAAATAAATTAAAATATAATAAAAAAATAACGAAAGTGGAAGCACTACTAACACTAATAAGTAACAAGGCAAATGATGGTCTTTGTAGAGCCACAAACCCTGTCCTGACCCACTCAAAGACAGAACAAAATATTGCCATGCTAAGAAGACAGCTGCTATGATTTGTTTTGTCCTGGTTTGCAAAGGTTTGGGCATAAGGCAAACTGACATTGGCTCAGCAGGTCTGTTTTACACACAGACAACCACTCGTCTTCAGGAAACAAAGGTGTCCCCAGGTGCATTGCTACATTTGAATGTTTCTCACTTAAAGCAATCACTGAATACACAAGGTAGACGTCGGGTGATCCCATGGAATTATTCCACCTTTGATTCTATGAAATTGTTTTCTGATGATTGAAATTGTATTTAGACATAAATTGCACTTAAACTGTATTTAAATATATTGTAGAAGGAGTGTCAGTGGCTGTAGGGAGGCATTTGATTAATCATGAAGCTCTGACTGGAGAATATATAGTCCATCACTGATGAGTATATAAAGTAGAAAACACTACTCATTTTGATTTGTTGAGTCATCTGTTTAAAACGCCTCCTTTGAGTGATAATAGCGTTTGGCCTGCTTTCCTAAAGCATCAGAATTCATTATAATAATAGTGTTTAGACAGTCCTCATGCAACAAATGTGAAGGTAACTTACATCAGCAGTCTATTTCACATATTTAACTTAAATAATCATGAGTAAATGGCCTCAATAACCAGTGTATTATTCACAGATTTTTTGCATAACAATACAACTACACACACAGGTCAATTTATTAGCATTTCTACACTTTTTACCAGTTCCACTTACCATATCGAAGCACTTTGTAGTTCTACAATTACAGACTGTAGTCCATCTGTTTTTCTTGTAAGTCCCCTTTAGTCTGTATTCTGTAATGGTCAGGACCCCCCACAGATCAGGTTCTATTTGGGTGGTGGATCATTCTCAGCTCTGCAATGACACTGATGTGGTGGTGGTGTGTTAGTGTGTGTTTGTGCTGGTATGAGTGGATCAGACACAGCAGTGCTGCTGGAGTTGGACTGAAAATAGTCCACCAACCAAAAATGTCCAGTCCACCAGCAATCCTGTAGGCAGCGTCCAATGAGCACTGATGAAGGATGGCTAACACAAACTGTGCCACAACAGATGAGCTACTGTCTCTGATTTTACATCTACAAGGTGGAGCAATAAGGTAGATGTGTCTAAGAATGCACAGAGAGTTTCAACACTCCAGCAGCACTGCTATGTGTGATCTACTCATACCAGCACAACACACACTAACACTCCACCACCGCATCAGTGTCACTGCAGTGCTGAGAATGATCCACCACCCAAATAGAACCTGATCTGAGGGGGTCCTGACCATTACAGAATACAGAGTAAAGGGGACTTTCAAGAGAAACAGATGGACTACAGTCTGTAATTGTAGAACTACAAAGTGCTATGGTAAGTGGAACTGATCAAATGGACGAGGAGTGTAGAAACAAAGAGGTGTGCCTAATAAAGTAATCTGTGAGTGTGTATATAAAAATATAACACACCACAATTGAATGAGTATCTCTCCCAATAGGGGAATTAGCTGGTAGTGTGTTAGTTTGCTTTGCACATATTCTGCAACTCCTAATTTAAAAAAAGAAATAAATAAGAATCAAAGGTTTTATAGCTATTTAGATCAATGCACACTGTAATAATGCAGACACTACTACGATTCAGAAATGACTCTTTTCAACCCTGATGCTTTTGGAAATCCAAGCCCTGACTGGTCAGAACGTATGGTGATGTCTGTCTGATATGCCAACGATGATAAAACATGAAACTATGAGCCAGCTTAATGGATGTTATAGTGTAAACGGAGTCAATTTGTGAAAAATAACTCCAGCATGGCTTCACTTGGCAAGAGACTATAATTATACTATTGATAAATTGTTATATTCTATATATTAAATAATTGCTAATCATTAGAAAAAGAGTGGCGTGTGTAATTTATGCTGTACTTCACAGCTGAGTCGTAACTGGTGTGCTATGTCATGATATGTATTGAAGTGTAATTCCAAAGACAGCAAAACCTATTGAAGTAATACAATTATTCTTCAACCATGGAATTAAGCAGTAATAACAACCCTAAACGTTACTATTCATCTGCTATCTTTTCTTTTTTATATATAAACTTCCAGGTATCAATTATTTTTTTGTGGTAAAACTGCTTTGTGCATTTTCCTTGTAACTAGGTTTGTCATTAAAAAAAAAAAAATACAAAAGATAAAAAATACCTTTACAGTTCATCCTAGAGGGCTCCATTCCTTCCCAGCCGGTACTGAAAAGTTCATTTTTGCGAAACAAAATGATATCTTAAACACATTTTGCCACTGTTGTCTGTAGGAAATGAGCATTCGTACCAACAACCTGGCTCTCTCTACAGCTGTACAACAGACTTGCAACTGTGTTTATGGAGGGGGGAAAAGTATGAGCTTCAAAGTACATAAAATTCCTCTTTACAGTTATTTGCTTAAGAACAATTATAATAAACAGTACAAAAGGAAATAAAAATGCACCACTTTCTAGTGAGAGTCTTCCAAGTTTGTTTTTTCTTCAATGGCCTGCTTCACAATCTCTGCCAATTTCAAGCGATCCACTTTCTCAGAGAAAGCCCTACCTAAGAGGGGAGGAAAAAAAACAAAGCGGAATATTCATTCATAATACAAATAATGATAAAATGCAAAACATCAGCACTCATAGTTTTATAGTATCATCATCATCGTATGGTCACACAAAAAGTCAGTACAATTTACTGAGAAAACTTGCTTTATTTAGAAGCTACATTTAAAACAATGGCCGTTCAGTACTATTGTAGTGTTAAACATTAGAATATTTACCTAACATAAAAGAAAAGAGAATCTTTAGGATAACACTAAAGATTAAGATCCACCAAAATAAAAAAAGTTTGAGCAAAATTTGAGCACAGTGCGTAAAAAGGGAAAAGTTTGTTTGTTTCTTTTATTTGCGATTTTTGAATGACGTGTAATAAAACATTACTGTTAAATTATCTGAGTCTCTCTTGGCGTATTGTGTTACTGATGGTAGCCTTTGTTACTTTGGTCCCAGCTCTCTGCAGGTCATTCATCAGGTCCCTCCGTGTAGTTCTGCCATTGTTGCTCACCATTCTCATGATCATTTTGACCCCATGGGATGAGATCTTGCATGAGGCCCGAGATCGAGGGAGATTATTAATCGCCTTGTATGTCTCCATTTTATTACAGTTGCTCCCACAGTTGATTTATTCACACCAATCTGCTTGCCTATTGTAGAGTCACTCTTCCCAGCCTGGTGCAAGTCTACAATTTTCTTCCTGGTGTCCTTCGACAGCTCTTTGGTCTTGGCCATGGTTGAGTTTGGACTCAGTGTGTGATTGAGTGTGTGACTGTTTGAGGCTGTGGACAGGTGTCTTTTATACAGATAACGAGGTCAAACAGGTGCCATTAATACAGGTAACGAGTGGAGAACAGAAGAGCTTCTTAAAGAAGAAGTTACAGGTCTGTGAGAGCCAGAAATCTTGCTTGTTTGTGGGTGACCAAATACTTATTTTCCACCATGATTTGCAATTCAATTCTTTAAAAATCCTACAATGTGATTTCCTGGATTTTTTTTCCTCATTTTGTCTCTCATAGTTGAAGTGTACCTATGATGAAAATTTCAGACCTCTCTCATCTTTCTAAGTAGGAGAACTTGCACAATCAGTGGCTGACTAAATACGTTTTTTGCCCCACTGTATATAGGATTTGTTTTTTTCTCACAGTGATTCCATGACTTCCGTTTTGTCTCAATGTAGATTGTAGGGATCACTGTGTCAGTTTTTGCCCTACTGTAAATCAGGGAGCACCTGTACAATACAACTCCATTACTGCCTTATACATATAATGCCTTATACAGTGTGGATTTTCTGGGGGTCTGGAACAGATTCATTCAGTTTATATTATTCCTTATGGGAAACATTTGCTCTGCACTCGACAAGAAAGAATTAACACCTGTAGTTTCTAATTTCTGTTATCATTAAAATGATTTTTAAAGTGTTTTTCAGACTTTTTCCACTCCTTTTATTAGACGAGTGCTCAGCTGACTCTCCACCATGCCTGTACTAGCTGAATCATTTTCTGTGGCACCTCATTTTAATAAAAAGATTAAAACTGGGACACTCACCATCCCAGCTTAGCCCTTGCAGGCCATCACGGAGCAGCTTGCAGTCCCTATTGAAACGCCACGCTTCATACATCACCTCATTCAACTTCTCGTCCTCGTTTTCTCCTGTGAGCATCAGAGCAAATGAGCAAACAGAAAACAAGTGGAACACATTTATGCAATTGAAGTGCTTTAGAAAGGTCGACTCTACATCCCAAATAACAAGCCAGAATTTACAGTGGCAAGAGGGAAGAAAGCTTATGAGAAACCCAGCTCAAATGGGGATCCCATCCTCCTCTGGGTGAGACCAGACAACAAGGTTAATTCATAAACAGTATCAAGTGTGAACATTTATTCAAAACAGAAATTGTGTGCAAGACAGAACAAGGTCTGTGTAACTGTTTGAATAAATGCCATGTCAGTTGAACTGCAACAGTAAACAGTCACTGAGGATCTGGTGAGTTCAGGCAAGCGGATGACAGGAGGTAAGCTGCAGGATGTCACTTACCAGCCTGTGGCAGGATGCACTGTGCAATGACGTCTCTCAGTTTTTCAAGAGCCACATTGCAGTCCTCGGCTCCATTTTCCGGGTCATTGATGAAGAAGCCATCACTAGGTTTTGAACTGGGTTGATCAACAACAAGGAAGAAAACCCACACTGCTTATATTTTCTGGAAGTCTATGCTGCCTTGCATGCTTTCAATTAGAGATGCACTGATCGATCAGCCGGTCGGAACCGGACGGTTTTCAGCGTGATCAGCCGTGGCCGGTTGACAGAGAAACAAACACAGCAACACAGTACAGCACAGTGCTTTTACTAACTTTAATTCAGAATTAGTTTCATGTGTGTACAGAGCTTTAATCACCAAAAGTATATGGCTCAGCCACACATGTTCATGATGAGGAAGTGATAGATTTCAGGTGTGTATGCTTGGAGCAACGAATTTAATAAGACAGCATCACCCCACTGAATATGCAGAATTCGACAGAACTAACAAAGGCAAAGAGGTTAACGCAAAAGAGCCAGGCACAAGCCTTCTTTCTTTAGCAATGAAGAAGTTTCCATTAAAAGAAAAGCTGAACAAAAATGTTTGCTGTAATTTATCATTTTTAGACCGAATAAAAAATGCCATCGGAATGAGCCAAGAAAATGACAAATCGGTGCATCTCTACTTAAAATAAAAGCAAATGACAGACAAATCAAATCAAACATCACGTATTATAGCATGCTACAACCACACACACTCTATAGAACACCATTGCCATTCAGACCTTAACTTGTTATTGTGGCAAATGACAAACTCCAGAGAGTAGAGAGACCAACCCTAGCAGCTTCCTCTTTCTCAGAATGGGGTTGTTCACAGAGCTCAGAGGTTTGAGGCTCACATTAAGGTCCTGTATTCTCATGTTGGCCAGCTGCTCTGCATGGGCCTGTTGGATCCCGGCGACCACTGCCTGCATGCACACAAAAACAGCATGCATTTTGAAACCTTTAGAGGGTGTAATGTATGCATTACCATGTCCACTAATATAGTATTTCAAACCCTCTATCAAGTGTATTTTTTATCCAACAAGAAGGGCTCACTTTGTCCATCATCATCTGAGCAGAGGGAAGTACATTGTCCAAAGCCTCAGTGCAATTAAGCCAGGGATGGGCCAGGACACCCTCGATGGTTAGCCTTTCTTCAGGCTTCACTTTGAGCAGCCTAGCAAGAAATACAATTACTGCTTCAATGGTCTGGAATGCTACCTGCAATATATTAAGAGCCTAAAAAGAGTAATATTTTCATTCAATACCACTATGGCTAAATCTACA
>JAJAGP010007179.1:0-15250 GCA_025084515.1 Ancistrus triradiatus | reverse complement strand
CCTCCTTTATCCACTCTCATACAAGTGCTTAGGCATGTTGTATCTGAGTTGATCTCTGCGCAGATAATAAAAGTTGTCTACTACTCTATTCCAGCACCAGTGTCTGTGTGACTTTGTTCTCCCAAGTTTGAAAAGTCTCCACCACAATTCTATCTCAGACTTTTTGAGGGGGGTACTGTGATGCCTCTCAGCCAACTCTCTGACTCTACTCCTCTCTGCTCCACTCAGCCCACTAGTACTGAGAACGTTCCAAAATACACTTCCCACAATCCAACTGCTGACTGCGTGATTCCCTCAACCAATCAGAGTCAACCCTCCAGGTCTCACCTGTGTCCTTTGTATCAGTTGTTTCTTTGAAAAGTATTGCCTCTTTTTTCTGAGTATGCCGAGTGTTTCATGTGTTGTCAGCTTCAAGATTATGAAGTTGCTTTGTTTACCAATTCCCTAACTTTGCCTTACGTCTATGGTTTTGGTTGCCTGTGAGATAGATCCCTAGTCTTGACCGTCGCCTGTTTATTCTCTGCCTATTAGCCTAGCCCTTGGAGTTTTGTGTTTATTCCCGGTTGTTTCATGTGTACCTAAAACCACTTTTGGTGCCGATAATAAACCAGTAATCTGCTTTTTTTAGCAGAATATGACTACACTTTTAAATTGATTAATTTTAATGAACAATCGGGGCACCACCGGATCGTTTGGATACTGGTGGATCCGGAAAACCAGTTGAAAGAGAGAAAGCAAATTTAATCAGGAAGTTGTATTGGGCAAATTCAGTCTGGATCTGAAGAGTGAGATTGCAGTTCTGTTTTTTCTTGACCTCGGTTGAAATAAATTAATAAAAATCTCTCCCACACAAAGCGGTAAATTCAAAAGGTTATAACAAGTTTATTAACTACAAACAAGGAAATACCAACTGACAATCTGAAGTAATGACATGTACAGGGGTTAGACAATGAAACTGAAACACCTGTCATTTTAGACCACAATAATTTATTAGTATGGTGTAGGGCCTCCTTTTGCGGCCAATACAGCGTCAATTCATCTTGGAAATGACATATACAAGTCCTGCACAGTGGTCAGAGGGATTTTAAGCCATTCTTCATGCAGGATAGTGGCCAGGTCACTACGTGATGCTGGTGGAGGAAAACGTTTCCTGACTCGCTTCTCCAAAACACCCCAAAGTGGGTCAATAATATTTACTATTTACTAATAAACTGGTGACTGTGCAGGCCATGGGAGATGTTCAACTTCACTTTCATGTTCATCAAACCATCTGAACTCTGGTATGTCACGCATAATGTTGTGTGCATTGCAATTTTTTGTGCAAAACTGTGCTCTTACCCGGCTAATTGAACCTTCACACTCTGCTCTTACTGGTGCAATGTGCAATTAATGAAGATTGGCCACCAGACTGGTCCAATTTAGCCATGAAACCTCCCACACTAAAATGACAGGTGTTTCAGTTTCATTGTCTAACCCCTGTATATCACAGTGTTAAGATCAGGAAATGATGGCAAACATGTATATCCCAGTTTTAATATCACTAACAAGGTGTATCTATGTGCAACTTATCAATTGTGTAGTAAATACCCAGGTGCAATGTTATGAACTATTTTATTACGATGTAGTGAGTTATTAGTGAGACAAATTGCGGTGAAAGGTAAATAATTCAATGGAAAGCTACATAGACATAGGTAGGTCTAGGTTGAAACATGGTTTAAAATTAAAAAGTTTGAGAATCGGGGAGCCAATCAAGCCATAAATAGTACTCTCCTGGATATCACTTGAGTGGTTCGGGCACGGAACACTGGCCTTGCCTGTACAAAAAGGCACAATTGGGGAGCGGTGATGTTTGTCTTCCGAGGCACACCGCCACTCAGAAAGACCTCTAGGCAGCGTAGGGTCTTGGGCTTCTCAGTTTTGCAGATAGCCGTCGTGTAAAAAGGAGATGTTTTCCGGGCCGTGTCTTCAGTTGACCCGGTATTCGGCGTACTTCCCAGTTTAGGCTGCGGGTGGTTCACGGTCCTCGAAGATTGTGTTCGCGCACACACTCAAATCTTTACCCTGGCCACAGGTAAATGCTAAGTCTGATGTGAACTTTATACAACACGCTTCAATAAACTTGGAAGGTTAAGATATACGAACGTGGTCGAGTGTGAAAGAGATCTTTGCTAGTTGGTCTTTTCACTACTTTCTTTAGCCTAATTTCTAATTTGGCATTACCGAACTGCTAAGACTGTTTGACAAAGTAAAACTTAAATGTAAAATAAAATGCAAAAAGGAAAGCTTCAAAAAGTCTAAAACAAAGAAAAATACTCAAAAGAAAAGAAAACTTAGACAAAGGAACAAAACTGACTCTGCTAGCCAGCGCCAAAAGTTTTGTACAGGCCCTGACGTAAGCGATCAGGGGTGTGAGGCAGGGGTTTTACCCTGGATCGGCCAATGAGAAGTTGACTTGGTATCAAGACCCTCCTCTCGTTGAGCATGTCCCGAAACGGAGGTTATAACTTTGAATTAATATATTTTTACATATCTAGGATGTCTAAGTGTATCACATAAGAACAAAAATCCTCAAAGTTACAAGTTTACAAGTAGTTGCGGGAGTTCAGGTATGAGGTTCCGATTGTCAAGAGCACTTTGAATCTACAAACTAGGACATCATTAAGGCATTCTAAACTGCAGAACATACATTTGCTATTCCTCAAACAAATAATGATATGATCAATACCAGATGTAGGATACAATACATTCTGAATAACAACTTGCATTTCTGGTCCTCTATAAGTGTAAATAGGTATTAAAACATGAGCCAATCGATACAAGAGGCCCTGTAGAGATTACATACTAATATTTTCCTAACTACGACACAAAACTGGACCATATTGAGTCTGGAATGGTCATTATACTAAAGACATTAACCAAATAGACATGAAAATACATGAGAAATCAACGACATGTATGTATATATATATGATTATTTGTAGGTGTACAAAGAATATCAACAATCAAATTCCTTGTAGGAAAGAGATAGTGTGCATGTGTGTGTCTGTGTGTTTGGACTCATTATGAAGCAGTTCTCATGTGTTTTCTAATGGAGTGGTCCATGCAGAGGTAATCTATTTCCAACAAAAGTTAATACTACTATTAAGAATATGTCTTTAAAAAGGCTGAGGTTCCCGGGTTGTAATTTGCCCAGGGCTGTCCTTCCTGGCTCCTGTCTGTCTGGACACGTGGGTCGTAAAAGTGAAATGTGGGCAGGCATCTTTGTTTTTCTTTGCAAAAGTTAGGCCAGACTTCTCCTAGAAATGGGAGAGTCTGGGGTATGGAGTTTCAGAAATCATTTTAAGACTAACACATTGGCTTAGTTTATGATGGCGAGATGCAGGGGTTATCTGACCGCTTGGCCAGGTCCTACATATCTTTTGTTGGTTTGAGAAAAAGGTTGGTTATTGTGGCCATTAATCTGTGAATAGTCTGTCCAGATGGTGGTCTTTCGCATTCCAAAGTGTCGTAATGTTTGTGACTTGGTGGAAAGATTGTAGATAAAGAATAACGAGATTTCGAATGACTGTCAATCCAGCTATTGAGGCTACACTTTTTATCTGCGAACGTCTGTTCTGTTTGTAGAGCATTACACATAAGACATAATAAGTCATGATGACTAAAGTGAGCATGTGTAATGCATGCCTTAACCCTGTAAGGCCCATGGTTGCAAAATTACAACATCACTTTTAACTGTACCAAAAACAAACCTGCAAATTTTTTTTTTCTTGTACGATCATATTGACATAGTCATTAGCTCTTATTGGTTAGCCTTGCAATGCCATTGGATGGTAAATGTGTAAATAGGTCTGACCATCAGGCCATGAAGCCATACAACTTGCGAACTTTCCTGGATGCACATCTCCCTTTTTCACTGAAGTGGATGTCTCAACACTGAAGTAAATAAAATCCATAAACATTTTTTTTTGCAATTAGAATGTCTGGAACATGTAATTACTAAAGTATTGTTGAATGCATGCACCAATTTAGATTTTCAGCTTGTTATGTCTTTGTTGTAATTTTACAGTGTTGGGTCAGGATGGTAGTCAAAATGGCATATGCACCTTGCACACTGCATGGGGACATAGCACTTCTGAAAGGTTCACATATTGTGAAATACTTACTTATTACTACTAGAAATATAAGGTAGTTGATTTAATTGCAATTTTTGCATCTGTTTAGAACAGATTTGAGTAATTCTGAATGAAAACATAATTTATTGTTGTGGTATTTCAAGCCCTTCCAGTAGGAGTATTTGAAACATTGGCTGTATTTTATCTGTAAAAATACATACACAGCTGTTCTTCTGAGCTTTGTTTGCACCGATTATGTAGGATGGTTAATGTATGGGTGTGGGTATGTATGAGATGTGAATATTCATGGTCTGGGGGTTGTAAGTATGGTGCATTGTTCTGTACACTGTTGATCTAAGTGGTCTGGGTGTTCCTTTTAATATGTTGATCTAAGTGATCACACAGTATTGTGTGACTTAAGTGGAATGTATTACATAATTAGCATTCATTTGCATTGAAATGATTCAGACATTAGCATTCTCTAATTCTTCCCACTATTATTTCCATTGCAGAATGCTATGAGCAAGGAAACAGAGAGAGTGACTTTGAAATGGAATCAGACACCAGCGAATCAAGTGACGAGGAGGTGGATGAGAATGTAAGTCAAGTGGATGAACAGAACCAGACACCCATTGATTGCCCAGCTCATGATGATGAGGACGTTGAGGCAACCAAACCAAGCCAAAAAACTCATTGAACTATGCCCCGTGACTAATATCGCTGGCTGAAAAAGGATTTCACTAGTCCATGTACTGATTTCTCTGGTCCAGATGTCACCAATGTTGCTTTTTCTCACCACACACCACTAGAGTACTTCCAGAGGTTTGTGACAGAAGACATGATCCAGGCTCTGACAGAAAACACAAGCTGTGGCAGTAGAGGTAGTCCAAATGAAACTACTGGATGACCCCACTCTCAGCAATAGGACCACCCGTAACTCGGACCAGGTGTGTTTGCTTCTGGAGCTGTGTCTTCAATCCACCTATTTCACATACAGAGAGCAGTATTATAGGCAGAAACATGGGTGCGCCATGGGTTCCCCAGTTTCACCTATCGTGGCCAACCTGTATATGGAAGAAGTGGAAAAGAAGGCAAAGATCCTATTCAGGAATACCACCCACCCATTGGTTCAGACATCTGGATGACACCTGGGTTAAAATTAAATCTCAGGAAGTACCTGTAACGGGTTCACCAGGATGGCAAAAGGCGAACCCTAAAAGAAAAGGGTTTTAGGACCCAAATGCAGTTAGCTCCAGATGGTAGTAATGAACTGAAATAATAATGGATAAACACAAAAGAGAATGTGCCAAAATAATGGACGTTGTGCCAGGGATGGCACAGCGTGGAATCAAACTCTGATCGCTGGCATCAGAGTTCGTGACTTTAACCACGGGTCTAGCGAGAGACTCATGTGACACTCATACAAGAGCGGGGTATAACCTGAACGGAAAAGCTCTGCCTAGCGCGAGCTTTAATGTAATGAAAATGTGAATGGATGGACTTAAACACGATCGCCACTAACAGTGCTTAACCAAGAGGGTGTGTGGCGAACGTGAAGGAAATCGCTTAGGTAGAAAAGAGCGATCGCTTTCTCTCCCTCTCTCTCAAACAGAGACTGCGTGTGCGCTCTACCAGCAGCTGGGGAGAGTAGAGAAAGCGATGACGTACAGCTCGCAGGCACCCGAAGAGGTGAAGCGTGTCACGGTTCTACGCATGCGTGCACAAGGTAGGGGCTACAGCGGGCGCAAGGCTGGCCACCATACCGCGCATGCGCAGCACGACATCGGACACGAAAATGGAACTGAGCTGAGGAGCAGCAAAATGTTCCCTTACACACTACACGGAACGGGGCTGAGGAGCAGCGAAGCGTCCCTTTAAAATACAACACGGAACGGGGCTGAGGAGCAGCGAGGCGTTCCCTTTAAATACAGCGCGGGCGGTGGCAACGGCCTCCCGCACGAAGCGCAAAGAAAAGAACTTTAAATAAAGACGTAGGCTCGGCAAGGGGATAAGAGGGAGTGCTCCAGCTGTCGCAGCAGCGAGTCTGTTACCTGCATCTGCCCTAAACGTAAACGCTCTCAAAAAGTCTGTTTTAATAACCTCATTAGTATAAACACAGATAGCTGCCAAAGAAATAACAACATTAGACTAAAGCTAGGACTACTTAACATTAGATCACTTACAAACAAAGCAGTGATTGTAAATGAAATGATCACTGATAAACGCTTACACGCTCTCTGTCTCACTGAGACTTGGATTCGACCTGATGAATATTTAGCCTAAATGAAGCCACCTCCGGGAACAAGTCATGCTAGTCGCCCTCGTCATAATGGTCGGGGGGGAGGCATAAGCACAATTTTTTGGAACCAAAGAGTTAGGTGTTACAGCTAAAACCATACAAAGGCTAATTCTTTTGACATTATGATCTTAATATGATGATCAATCCTTATGGAAGTCAAAAACCACACTCTTTCAGCTTATCATATTTACCGGCCCGCTGGTCCTATTCAGAATTTCTTCAGGAATCTGCTAACTTTATTTCCTGCTACTACTGTCAAAGATAAGGCTTTAATGTAGGTGATTTCAATATTCACTTTGACAATGAGCAGCCATCCACTTAAAAATTGCTTTCGAGTCCATCTTAGAATCCCATGGGTATCACTCAGCATGTGAGGGACCAACCACGCGTAATCAATTTTAGATCTAATATTAACATTTGGTTCAATATAGATAACCTTGAGTTTTCCGCAAAGCGATTTCGATTCAGATCACTAGCTTTAGTATTGAGTATCTCTAATAAATAAAATCCTTCTTCCTCTTATCACCACCAAGCGCACTATCACAATTGCTACTACAGTGGTTTATTAAAAAACTACCAGACCTTAAAATTAATTCACCTACGGAGATAACTCATTTGAGTGGTAAATTGAGCAATTAGATGTGTGCTGCGCTCAAACATAAGACTCAAGCCTCATCACAATCACCAAACTGTTCAGCAACCTTCCAGATGCGCACTAGTGAAGACATTCTGTTTTTCCCACTTAGCCGTAAATCAAGATAGGAATCTTTTAACCCCATTACTAAACTGAACTATCCGCAACGGATCAGCTCGTATAAGTCATCAACATGTTTGTTAGATCCAATTCCTACACGTCTATCAAAAATATTACCTAGTGTTATAGAGTAGTGTAGTTATTTTAAATTCATCCCTTACCTTACGGTTATGTGCCCCCCCCCCCCCCCCCCCCCCTCCCAATCCTTTAGTCTTGCCGTATAAAACCACTGATTAAAAAAGCCAATCTTGACCTTGTGTGATCTAATATAGACCAATTTTCAAAATTCTACCATTTCTGTCCAAAATCTTAGAAAAGCATTATCGCAGCTCTGCAGTGCCTCCAAAGGAATGAAAATTTAGGAAACATTCAGTCTGGCTTCAGGGCCCATCATGTACTGAAACAGCATTACTTAGGGTACTAAATGACTTGTAAGGTCCTCAGATAAGGGATGTGTTTCTTTTCTTGTTCTGTTACATTTAAGTGCAGCATTTGACACTATAGATCATGATGTTTTACTAAACAGACTAGAAAATACTGTAGTTATTATGGGATCAGCACTTTCTTGGTTTAAATCCTACTTAATTGACCGGTACCAGTTTGTTCATATAAATAATCTAAGATCTAAGCTCTCAAAAGTGAAGTATGGTGTGCCTCAGAGGTCAGGGCTTGGCCCGCTTTTATTCTCTCTGTACATGCTGCCACTAGGCTCAGTTATTCGTAAACATGGCATTAGTTTCCACTGCTATGCAGATGATACACAACTGTACATATCAGCCAAACCTAATGATAGCATTACAATCAACAAAATTGAGGACTGTGTAAAGGAAACTCTGAGGTTCTATTAGTGGGACCCAAGGCTGTGAGAGACAGGTTGGTTACATCTATCCTAAATCTAGATGGCTGTCCACTATTGCCCAGTCCGTCTGTAAAAAACTTAGGAGTCACATTTGATTCAGATCTCTCCTTTGATGTGCACATTAACAGCATCACTCGAATTGCTTTCTTTCAATTACGTAATATCGCTAAACTTAGAAATATCCTCTCTTTTAATGATGCAGAAAAACTTGTTCATGCGTTTATAACCTCAAGGTTGGATTACTTACCTTACTTACTGGATGCTCTAGTAAATCTATAAATAAAGTTCAGAATGCAGCTGCCCGAGTGCTAACTCGAACTAGAAAATTTGATCATATCACTCCTGTTCTATCATCACTACACTGGTTACCAGTCAAATTCCGCATTGATTACAAAATACTTCTTATAACTTATAAAGCTCTACATGGAATGGCCCCACATTATCTGAGTGAACTCTTAGAGTTTTACAATCCAACTCGTCTACTTCGTTCGCAAGGTACAAGACTTCTTTTAGTTCCTAGAATTAAAAAAGTCACAGCAGGGGGAAAGGCTTTCTCATACATGGCCCCCCAACTATGGACAAAACTTCCCACTTTCATTCGAGGCTCAGACACTGTTCAAAATTTTAAGTCTAGGCTAAAGACATACCTATTTGCTCAGGCTTTTGACTAGATTTAGACCGGGATGCATGGCTTGGGTCACTGGGGCCGGAGTCTGGAGTCATGTCTGGCCTGCCTGCCTTGTCCGTTACCAAGGAAAGTCGAGTGGGCAGTCTGGCAGAACTGGGCTTCGGTCCTCTTGATCTTGACTCGTGCATCCTTGCCATACGCTAAGGACAGAGCTGGAGGTTCATAGTCAAAGAGCCTTATGGTGATCAGAGACATTGGGTTGCTGTCTTCTGCCTCCCATGGGGTTGCCGATGTCTCATGTGATCCCTTTTGGCTGTGTTACCTACCAGTTCTCCTCTTTCTAGCTATGCTGCTATAGCTAATGCTGCCGGGGTCTCATGCTACCACTTGCATCAGTGATTGAACATTGGCATTCAGTGATTGTTAATAAACACTGTTGCTCTTAATCAATAACTAATTACCTTTTAGGTTTTCTCTCCGAGCTGTGTTCCGGCAGTTCTGGCCCAACACATGATGTTCATCTCTGATGGAGCTCCACTGTGCATAATTCACATTTTATTCGACCATGACTCCATGACTTTAGTTTCGCTCTTAGATTTATCAAAATACCCCGGCCACTAAATGTCGATGTGCATACTTCACATTCTATTCGAACTTTGACTCCATGACTTTAGTTCGCTCTTAGATTTATCATCTACGCCGCCCAAGGAGGTTGGGTCCCTTTTTGAGTCTTGGTCCTCACAAGGTTTCTTCCTAGAACTAGGGAGTTTTTCCTTTCCACTGTCGCCCTAGGCTTGCTCAATTTGGGATTGGACGTAGTTATTAGGAGATAATCTAAACTTGTAAAGTTGCTTTGAGACAATGCTCCATTGTAAAAAGCGCTATATAAATAAATCTGACTTGACTTGACTTGATTAATGCCCTGGAGAGCGCCGGCAAGCCGTGCTGCAGCATAGGGGATGCGAAGAGTGGTTCCTGACCCTACTCTACCATCTACTTCCCTAGCGGTTACCATCCGGCTTCCTAGCCGTACAATTACTGATCCTCTTCGAAGAATAAGTTACCATTATCCCTAACAATACCGATTACCGGCGAGCGTCCGCTGCAGCACGTCTGAGCTGTGTGAAGGCTCCGATGGGCGATGGTACCCCCATCAAGGTGGGATGGTGCGACCCCGACTGAACACAGGACGGACCTTAAGTACCTGAGTCAGTGGGTGTCGCCCATAAAGCAAACGAGCAGCTTAATGAGATCTGCACATGATAATACTAACACAATCGCACAGCCTTCATTATACCTGTGCGATTGTGCTGACTGTCAGGGTCTCAACCTGAGGCAACGGAAGCCAACGCTGCCCCTAGCGTCTGAAAGCCAGGTGAGCCCCCGTTACAGTACCACATTTCACCAACCACATCAACTCGGTGGACAGACATATTAATTTCACCAGGGAGAATGTGAAGAATGACAGGTTAGCCTTCTTGAATTGTGAGGTTGTGATTGGAGATGGGGGACAACTGAAAGTCGATGTTTACTGTAAGGCAACACATACAGATCAGAACTTAAGGTTTGACTCATCATCCACTGGACCACAAATTAGGAGTCATCAGGACACTGTACCACTGAGCAGCAGGGCCTGGGCAAATGTGGTTATCTGAACTGGGCCTTTGTCAAAGCCGGTGAGAAACCCAAACAATGCTTAAGCAGATCGATGAGAAGAGGACAACAACCTCAGTCTAAGCGTAAACCAGTCGTGATTCCATATTTGGCAGGATCATCGGAACAATTCAGATGCATATTGTCTCTGTGGCTTTCAAACCCCAAAACATGCTACGCCAGAAACTGGTCTACCCCAAGGATCGGGTCCCCCAGCACAAACAGAGTAATGTAGTGTACGCTGTTAAGTGCTGGGAAGATTGCCAGGAATTGTACATCGGGGAAACCAAACAGCCATTGGCGAAACACATGGCACAATATATAAGACCTACCTCATCAGGTCAGGGCTCTGCAGTTTACACCCACCTACAGGCCAGTGGCCACTCTTTCAAGGATGAAGACGTGCAGATCCTTGGTAGGGAGAAACGACTGTTTGAACAAGGTGTAAAAGAAGCCATTTTTGTAAGACGGGAACGTCCATCCCTAAACCGACGAGGGGACCTCAGAGTACACCTCTCACCATCTTACAACGCTGCCATCGCAGCCCTTCCTGTAACGATCATGCATCCATATTTTTTAGCTCCCCCTGCTTTCTGCTTCCCACCCAGCAGGTGGGGCTGTAGCCACCTGCTGGTCTGTCCTCTATATATACCCTGCTTCCTGTGCACTTCCTCATCTGGCTTCTTCACACTGTGGTTGTCTTGGCTCCCTGTTGCTCCTGTCCGCTTCTGCCTTCTGCTGTACTCCATGTTGGTTTGTCTTGCCTCTTTGTGTCTTAGTCCTTGTTCTTGAGTGTCCTTTGTATTCAGTTAGTTGTTCTAGGTTTCTGTTGTGTGCTGATGTTTAGCATTGTTAGTTTGTGTAGCATTGTCTGTGTTAGCTTAGCCCTGTTAGCTTGTCCCATGTGGTAAATGTTTGTTAGCGTGTTAGCCCATTGTTTGTGTCCTTTGTTAACTCTTTCCTTAGTTGTTATCTTGTGTCTGTGTGGTTTGTTTGTATCATTTATGATGTTCACTGTAAATAAACCCGTCACTCTTGCGTGTACGTCCGATTCCCTTGTCCCTGCTTGTCCCGAACGTGACAAAGCCAGACCTTAAAAAGGACATAGCGAGAGTTTCCCCGGTGGTACGTAACATGTGGTCTGAGTCCTCTGAGGATGACTATTTAAAGTGGGAGTATCAGCCCTCGTTAATTCAGCTCAGTCAGGACTCGGAATTAGAAATTTCTTGTCCGGCCGTGACCCTCGGACGGTGGACCCTCCCGCGCAGCCAAAAAGTGCCGCCGGAGATGGAGAACCACGCCCGCTAGCTCAGTACCTGAGTCCATGCCCGCTACCACAATGCCTGAGCCCTCGCTCGCTACCTCCACACCAGAGTCTGCGCTTGCTAGTGCCATGCCCGTGCTTTGTTATGCTGCACATCAGCTTGTGCCACAGCTGGTCAGCCAGGTGCTGGATCCTCAGGTCGAGGGGACCGGTTACCACGAGGGGCAAACGGGACTTGTCACCTCTTCCTGCCTGCTCAAGCCTGACTCCTGACTTCATGGCCATGACAGAGGCTCAACGAGCACTTCAGGGGGTCATGAAACCCCTGAGTATGGCCAGAAGGGTGATGAAGTTTGCGGGGCAGATTGCTAAGGGGTCGGAGGCGACGAGGCTGATTTCTAACTTCTTGGCTGTACTGGGAGTGGTCGATTCGGCGGTAGCCCAGGAACTGGCCATCACTGGATCATGGGTCAGCCCCCCTTCAGCCCCTTCGGAGATTGTTCACAGTGCGCCGGCCTTGGAAATCGTCCAGTGCACGCCCGCCTCAGAGGATGTCCTGAGCACGCCCGTCTTGGAGGACATCCAGAGCACGCCTGCCTCGGAGATCGTCCAGTGCACGGCCGCCCCAGAGGAGGTCCTGAGCACATCACCTGCTTCTGTGCTGGAGTCGTGCCCTGCTTCCGGCCTCCCACTACCCACCCGGGCTCGCAACGGCGACCCCGCTCGCCAGCAACTCGACGGCGACTCGCTCGCCAGCAGCCTGACGGTGACCTCGCTTGCCTCCAAGTATGTCTAGTCAGCACCTGTCCGTAAGTGTGTCAAGTCAGCGCCCGTCCGTAAGTGTGTCAGGGCGGTGCTCATCCAAAAGCCCGTCAGGTCAACGCCCGGCCCAGGACTTGGAAAGGGCAACCTCATTTCCGTGGCTGCCGGTGGACTGGCTTTCTTGTCAGGTCCGTGCCCTCCTTCGGCCTCCCACCGCCCACCCATGTCAGTTAAGGTGGCCCGGATCCCCAGCGGCACGACGATGACCCAAGCACCACCAGCCTGATGGCTACACCGATCGGCAGCAGCCCGAGGGCGAAGCCTATCATCAGCAGCTCGAGGGTGACATTGCCTGCCAGCAGCTCGACGGCGATGGAGACGGCTGGTGGTCTTAAAATGGACCCCAGGTCATGGACCGCATCCCCCTGACAGCCGCCATTACCGTCTCCTGCCTTTTAGGTGGCATCCGGCTCCACAGGTGGTCCCTGCAGTTCTGCCTGTAGTTTCTGGCCCGGGGGTACTGTATCTGTGAACTCTGTTTGTGCAGGGCCACGTAGCTGTCCTGTGGGGAACTTTACCCAGAGGTCCAGAACTGTGCTTGCGGGGTCTGCGAACCCTGTTTTTTGCTCCCCATGTTGTCTCCGGTTTTGCTTAGTCTTGTGCCTGTACCTCCTCTGTTCTGGCCCCCTGCTTTCTTCTCATCTGTATTTTGCTCTGCTCCTTTGGTTTAGTCTGGGTCTTTCTGGTTTTCTTGCTTTTCTGGTCCTGTCCTTTGCACTTCAGAGCCACGCCTTTTTGAGGGGGGTTTATGTAACAATCATGCATCCATCTTGTTTAGCTCCCCCTGCTTTCTGCTTCCCACTCAGCAGGTGGGGCTGCTTTCACTCTTGCGTGTACGTCCGCCTCCCTTGTCCCTGCTTGTCCCGAATGTGACACTTCCCCAATCCTGTGTGCCATTCACAAATGATAGTGAATCCATATCCATTGTCATTAATGGGTATGGCAATCTGGAAATTAAACTGATCACCAGTCCCACTGTTATACAATAATGCTGGTATCAGTCAATATGCAAATGTGCTGTATACAAGATTGGGGAAGTTTTACAACTTGCTGAAACTGAAGAAGTCACTTAGATGAGTGACGAACGTTTCTCCCACAAAACCTTATGTCCAGATGAAGAGATTCAACTCATGGGAATTCTCAAAAGCGGTCTTTACCGCAAACACAAGTTTCTTGGAGTGGTAGTTACCGCAAACATGAGTTTCCTGACATGGTCGTTACCACAAACTTGACATATGCGGGCACGCAGAGGTAAGGGGACCCAGACGGGCAAGCGCCATGCACAGACGTATGTGTAACCTGCAACATGCAGAGGCTAAGGCCGAGCTTAAATAATGTCCCTGATGGCTGAGTCTCATTAGCTCTTCTTTTTCTGGTGCTCTGCAGTCTAGCAGAGCACCACAAACTACACAGTTCTGATTGCCCCTAGTGACAATTAGGGGCGTAGCGAGCGTAGGTCTAGGGCGAACCGTGACACATGTACAGTGAGGCAAAAAAAGTATTTAGACAGCCACTGATTCCGCAAGTTCTCCTACTTAGAAAAATGAGAGAGGTCTGTGATTTACATCAGAGGTACACTTCAACTATGAGAGGGAAAAATGAGAAAAAATATCCAGGAAATTACATTGTAGGAGTTTTTAAATAATTTAATTGTAAATTATGGTGGAAAATAAGTATTTGGTCAATAAATTTGGTTCAACTCAATACTTTGTAACATAACCTTTGTTGGCAATGACAGAGGTCAAACATTTCCTGCAAGTCTTCACCAGGTTTGCACAAATTGTAGCTGGTAATTTGGCCCATTCCTCCATGTAGATCTCCTCTAGAGCAGTCATGTTTTGGGGCAACACAGACTTTCAATTCCCTCCACACATTTTCTATGGAGTTGAGGTCTGTAAACTGGCTAGGCCACTCCAGGACATTGAAATGCTTTTCACGGAGCAACTCCTTCATTGCCCAAGTGGTGTGTTTGGGATCATTGTCATGCTGGAAGACCAAGCGACATTCCATCTTCAATGCTCTCACTGATGAAAGGAGTTAAAATCTCACGAAACATGGCCCCGTTCATTCTTCCCTTAACACGGGTCAGTCGTCCTGTCCCTTCTGCAGAAAAACAGCCCCAAAGCATGATGTTTGAAGAGTGCAAGTGGGGACATAGTAAATTGGAGGTGCTTAAAATCGCTTAAATATAGAAAAATAAGAATAATCCAAGATTTCTCTTTAATACAGTTTCCAAATTAATAAAACAAACCCTACAGAAAGTGATTCTCCCGTTCTGTGTAATTTTAACAGTAATGATTTCATGCAATTTTTTAATGGTAAGATAGAAAATATTAGGCATGAAACTCGATGCTCATCACATAACCAAACTATTCAACCACCTTCCAGATGCATCACTAGTGAAGACATCTGTTTAATTAGCTGTAAATCAAGATTAGAATCTTTTACCCCAATTACTAATACTGAACTATCCGCAATGATCAGCTCGTCCAAGTCATCAACATGCTTATTAGATCCAATTCCTAAACGTTTACTCAAACAAGTAATACCTAGTATGATAGAGCCAGTGTTAGTTATTTTAAATTCATCCCTTACCTTTGGATATGTGCCCAAATCCTTTAAGTCTGCCGTTATCAAACCACTGATTAAAAAATTCAATCTTGATTTCAAATCTACCGTTTCTGTCCAAAATCTTAGAAAAAGCCGTCTATCAGCAGCTCTGCAGTTACCTCCAAAGGAATGAAATTCATGAAACATTTCAGTCTGGCTTCAGGCCCCATCATAGTACTGAAACAGCATTAATTAGGGTACTAAATGACTTGTTAATGTCCTCAGATAAGGGATGTGTTTCTTTTCTTG